>WNWK01004910.1:0-130314 GCA_009830355.1 Cherax destructor
TAGGAGACTTGGGATGCAGTACCTTGATAGTAATAATGTAATGAAACTATGTCTAACTTTTAGCCTCTCTCATTATATCCTCCCTGGGGTGTATTCTCCCTGGGGTGTATCCTCCCTGGGGTGTTAAGTAATTGAAACGACTTGTAGTGCACATGATTACATTCTGCCATCTCAGATGTGGTGTGTGTGTGTGTGTGTGTGTGTGTGTGTGTGTCCCAAGAACTGACAACAGGTAGACACTATCGTGTTATTGTGAAATTATGAAAATCAATGTGATCTGGTCAGAAAAGTAAAAGTAGAGGAGACGGATGTTATGAAGAGAGAAAAATAGGCAGAGGAGGCAATATAACTGGTCTAGGAACTGGGCAGAAAGCGACATGTAATATGCCTCAGACCGGGCCGCGGGGGCGTTGACCCCCCGAAACCCTCTCCAGGTATACTGGCGAAAAGATGTGTAATGGTCTGGTAGCAGTTACAGGAGACCTCGGTCTTCCAGGGACCGTTAAAGTTTCCCTACAACAAATATAAGAAGCTTGACGGTCAGGACAGTGAGGAAAAGACACGAGTTGCAGAAGAAGCATTTACTGGGACAAGCTTGTTCTGCAACCTCGGCCTTTCCCTAAATATTGTCACCAGTTCGCCTTTTAGAGCCATGGAAACTCTTATTCTGGCTGCCCATCTTGGGGCGGCCTGGTCCACGAGGCTCTATGCTCTTGACGGCCTCACCGATTTGGCACATCGCGAAGGTAGTGATCGACGCTTCTCTTGAATATTTCCACATTTGTTCCAGTAGTTTTTCTGTCTGCTGATAGTTGGTAGCAGGAGGTAAGGATGAGAAACGAACACGATCTCGGTATTTTTTTTAATCGTGTATACTAGCAGTGTGTTGCTACCCTTCCTAAATATACTAATGACATAATGGAAATAAAAGCTAGCCCAATCATATTCCATTACACGGGATGTAAGGCAAGGAGAATATAATGTGTTCCACTATGGGTTCAGTATATATGATAGCTTCAAAGGTTTAGTTTCAGAGTTCATGTTTCTTGGAAGTTAATAAATCTCAGGTAAACTGAAGACCCTCCCCCCCACACACATACACACACACACACACACGTACGTGCGACCATGAAATGTAGCAGATGTAGACGAAGAAGAAACATTGCCGTCAAACTTTTGGGTGTTGCCAGGATAAGTGAAGTTGGTGGAAAATAAAAAAAGTCTGCTTCTTAAAAGAAGTTCTGGTGAATGTTGCTGGTGTCTTCCACTCCTCAGCTCACATTCTACCTACCCTTCATATTTTTTTTTCTCTTCCCTCCTCCATTTCCTCCCCCTCTCATTAATACCTTCCTCTTCTCCTTTGTTTCCATTTCCTCTCCTTTTCCCTTGCTCCCTGCCCCTTAGTCCCTTCCCTTCTTCCTTCCCCTGCCCCTTAGTCCCTTCCCCTCTTCCTTCCCCTGCCCCTTAGTCCCTTCCCCTCTTCCTTCCCCTGCCTCCCCTCCCTCCTCACATTCCTCCTGTCATCTCATATTCCCACTCATGAATTCCTTTATAAGAGGTTATTGCATTTATTGCATTTTTAATCTGCGGGAACGAACGAATGAGCAAACTAATGAATGAACGAGCTAACAAACGAGCTATCAAATGAACGAAGGATCAAACGAGCATGTGATCGGACGAACAAGCAAGCGATCACACGATCGAAGGAACCAGCGAGCAGCCAAACGAGTGAACATTCGAAGAATTGAGTGGCAGATCAGACGAGCTTGTTAACAAGCGCACCAGTGAGCGAGTGAACGAACAAGCAAGTTGGTTAGTGAGCGACCAATGAAAATGTCACGTCGAAAAAGCGATAGAGGTAAGAGTTCAATTTCTTTTATAGCCTTGGTTCATCTTGGTTTATGATCTTGGTCAATTTAGTGAAGTTTGGCGTCACCTTACCTGTCAGGTCCTGGCTGAAGTTAACTTGTAAAAATGCTCTTTGGATAAGCTCTTCTCACATTTTTTTGCACAGTGAATAGGTCTCCATCCTTCTAGTCATATAATTTTTCGTGCGTAGGCCTCTTTTTTTCCCTCCTGTCCCCTTCTCTTACCCTCCTTTCTCAAGTCCCCTAACCATCTACATCCTTATAACTTGATATTTTAATATTTCTATCTGGTGTGGTTATGGAACAACTGTGTTCTGGCCTCTCCTAGAGTCAACCTAGAGACAGTTTCGGGGGTCGTCGCCTCCGAGGTCCGGTACCAGGGTTTCGGTTTGGTTGCTAAGTTATAAAACACCTTTCCTGACACATTGCAAATACCTGCCAGGCATTAAGGACTCTCCTGCTTGTCTGTCTCTCCTGGTTGTTATCTGTGTACGGGAGGTACGTTTATCTCGCGAGCAGCGTACGGTAAATCGAGCCTCCATTGTTCCTTGGGCTGCATGACACACACAGGTTTAAAAATTTATGTATAGTACGTGATATGTAATATTTTATTCTGGCTTGTTTGGGTGTTTTTTAAGTTCCTTCGCTTGCGGTTGAACCACAGGTTGTCCTTCAGTCTCTCTTCACCCCCGTCCCTTTCTCCCAAAGTTGAGAATCTGTCAGTCGCTTCCCTGCACTGTGTGTGTGTGTGTGTGTATAGGTTCTAGACTTGTCCTGGCCTCCGTCTCTTAACCTCGAAATTGACCAGCATTTGCTTGTTTCTGACCTCTTTTTATTCATCATACCTGGCCCATGGCCGGGCTCCGAGAGTAGTTAAACTCTCGAAACTCTTCAAAGGTATATCCTGAGACTATGTATGGAGTTTGTCTCAGTCACATCTTCCAAGTTATTCCATTTGTTTACCAAGAGGAGCGGAGGAGAGAGATAAATTGACAATATATACATGGAAAGTACTCGAGGGGCCTCCCAAATCTGCACACTACCATAACAACATACTGGAGTGAGATATATGGGAGAAAATGAAAAATAAACCCAGCGAAAAGCAGGGGCACCGTGGGCACAATAAGAGAGCATTGTATCAACATCCGTAGCCCCAGACTACTCTACATCTTACCAGAAGATATCAGATGTCTTCAAGAGGAAACTGAGCAAATTATCTTTCGCCAGCTGCCATAAACTAGGCTGTGATGGATACGTGTGTCAGCAGGTCGCCAGCAGCAACATCCTGGTAGACCAGGCCTAACGAGCCTGGTCCAAGGCCGGGATTCGAAAAACTCGAAACTCATCCAAGGTATATCAAAGGAGACTGGAGAGGTATTTATTCGCTCCTGCGAATCTCGTTTCAGTCCGACCTGTCAGCTCTAGCGATTTCTCTGAGTATTTTATACATCGTTATCATTGTTAGTGTGTTCTGACCGATTTCTGCCTGCGGGGGGTCGAGGCGTATTGTGTATGTTATGATTGTGCTAGTGATGCTTGTAGTTCAGATCGTGGTGGTACTGGAGGTTCAAGTGGTGGTGGTCAGGGTAGTGTAGGTGGTGGTGGTGTAGGTGGTAGTAGTGTAGGTGGTGGTGTTCAAGCTGAGTTTACTTATTGAACTTAGCCGACTCTTTAAAGGTGAGTGTGAGAGGTGCCTGTGAGACCATGAGTTCCCTCCCTCACTCACTATCCTTCTCACTCTCCCTCACCATCCTTCCCTCCTCGTCCTTGCCCCCTTGATGCAGGGTCACCTTAACACAGTGGTAGTGACCTCATCTCTAAGGGGGGTGTCACTCTCCCCACAGGGGTGTCACTCTCCCCACAGGGGTGTCACTCTCCCCAAAGGGGTGTCACTCTCCCCAAAGGGGTGTCACTCTCCCCAAAGGGGTGTCACTCTCCCCAAAGGGGTGTCACTCTCCCCAAAGGGGTGTCACTCCCCACAGGGGTGCCACTCTCCCCACAGGGGTGTCACTCCCCACAGGGGTGTCACTCCCCACAGGGGTGTCACTCTTCCTACTGTGTGCTTGCCTAAGATCTCAGCACCTCTTTTTGGCCACGACGGAAAAAAAGTGGATAACGACATCGTAAATTTAATAGTGTTAAAAATTATACATGTTTAAAGCACTGTGTAACTCAGTTTTTGACGCACCTCTCCTCACTATCATACACCTACTTCACTATCATGCATATTCTCTTTACTCTCACACACCTACTTTTTGGTCTTAGGCACCCACTCTTTCGCACCTGCTGCCCCACCACTCCCTCAACCCTTACAGCACTTATTCTTTCATTCGTAATTCCCTTAAGCTTTCTTGTACTCTCTTCCTCTTTCTCTCTCTCTCCTACCCACCCTTTCCTTTTTTTCCTTCATTTAACTCACTCATGTGCTCTATTTACTCACACTAATTATGGTAATTATAACGAAGTTATAACAGTTATAGGTATAATTATTATTTTAATTATTAATTGTATTAGTATTGATTTTTCTTATGAAAAAGACTTACTGGGATAAAATGCTGCATAGGGAACATTAATGGGTTCATTGCATCTTCATGGACTGCAAGAAAGCAGTTGACATGGTTTCTCCTCTGTGGCGAGAAGAGCAGACATACCTGTGGCATGCCTGTGACCGGTGTCGAGGGTTCTTCCACCCTGGCAGTCCCGCTCTGTCTGCCTTTCCTTAGGAATGTTCAATCAGGCTGGTGCGAAATTGTCTCCAGTGGGTTAAGAGAGCGAAGGAACACTGTAGTAGAGCTATTGTCCCATACTAGACAGGTCCAACTCTCACCCTCCCACATCCACTCGTGTACCTGTACAACTTACACTCAGTGACCACTTTATTAGGTACACCCTTCTAGTACTGGGTAGTGCCCCCCTATCCCCCCCATTTGCCCCAGAAACAGTCTGAATTCTTAGTGGTGTGGGTTCAACAAGGTGCTGCAAATATTCTTTAGAGATATTCTGGTCCATGTTGACATGATAGCATCACGCAGTTGCTGTAGATTTGTTGGCTGCGCATTCATTCTGCGAATATCCTGTTCCACCATATTCCAAAGGTTTGCCAAATTCTGACCCTACCATCTGTATGTCGTAGCAGAAATCGTGATTCGTGAGAGCAGACGACATTTTTCCAACTGTTCAGTTTTTTTTTTTGAGCCTGTGCCCTCTGTAGCCTCAATTTCCTGTTATTAGCTGACAGTAGTTTCACCTTGTGTGGTCTTTTGTTGTGTTTCCCATTCACTTCAAGGTTCGAGGTGTTGTGCGTTCAAAGATCTGCACACCACTGTTGTAAGTCTGAGTCACTGTCACCTTCCTCTCAGCTGTAACCAGTCTGGCCATTCTCTCCTGACCTCTCATTATCAAGGCGTTTTCTCCTACATAACTGCCGCTCACTGTATGTTTTGTGTTTTTCACACCATTCTCTGTAACTCTAGAGACTATTGTGAGTGAAAATCCGAGAGGATTAGTAGTCTGAGATACTCAAAACACCTCGTCTGGCACCAACAATCATTCCACAATCAAAGTCACCTAGATTACATTTCTTCCCCATTCTGAACACCAGCTGAACCTCTTGACCATGTCTGCATGCTTTAAGTATATTGTTTCATTTAATTTCTCTAAAATACTCTTTTAAAACATTGTTATTCCCTTATAAGCTAATTGTTCCTATTTACGATTTTCTTATTCATCACATAAGTCATATTTCACATCACATGTTACTTCCTATGGAACATAATCACCCTTCACTAGTGGGTTTAAATAGGTTATGTTGAAAATTCCCTCCGCTGTTCTTCTAAACACTAACTAACATTGGCAGTGTGTAACTGCCTCTCAGTCTAGTCGCTTCATTTATATGCTGATGCATAAAAAAAAATGTCATTAAACGGAGGAAATTTATTGACCATTTATTTACGGTTCCAGCCTCGTAGGCTGCTGCGCCATTTATTTTTTTTATAGTTAAAATATTAATAGTTCCTTAAGGATATTATGTAATTCCTTATTTATCCTATAGCACTCTTTATTTCCCAAGTATTATTAAATAGTGGGTTATTTTTATTTACTTCTAATAGTTTCTCACCTTTATTTCGTACTCTTATCGCTAAAGTTTTAACATTTTCAGTGTTTTGGATTTCACTTTCCATAACTTGAAGACAGTCTTTCATCCTCCTCCTTTCTTCCCTACTTTCTCTGTTTTTTTCTCTATTTTCAACCCAGTAATTTCCGTCAGATACAACCTTGTTTAAAATATGATTTTTTTTTGGTTTCAGTTAAACCGTATCAGGGTTCTTTTCATTAAACATATCCCTAAGTTCTAATCGTTTTTGAGATTATAGTAGTGTGTAAAAATCTTCAGAAATGTAATATTCTCACTGTTGCAGTTTTTTCTCGTTTGTTTTAGTGTGATTTTTCATCTCCCCTGAGGACCTTTGTTGGAAGACTCGTTTGATGAGTTTGTATGGGCCTGTTAGTCTGGTAAAAAAATTATTTCAACCTCTTAGCAGTGCACTGATAACCAGCACATAGGCGAGGAGAGCTTATGACTACGTTTCGGTCTAACTTGGGCCATTTACAAAGTCACACTAAAGTGAAAGTGAGGAAGCCTCTGTATTGTGCCTTTTTGTTCTCTTAGCAGTGTTTATGAAACCACCTATTAATTTATCTCTCTCCTCTAAGACACTTTGTCTAATTTATAACCCTTATTGATATAAACCTTGGTACTAGATACACACAAATTTGTCTAGAAAGACACGTAAACAAACACTACGACATATCTGTTAGAAAACATTTCGGTCCTGGGACCTTGATCACTTCTAACATACGGAGGTTAAAAGGACAGTGTATATAAGCGGATAGTGAAGTGTGGGTGACACATGGTGAACTGAAGGTCACCATGTGTTCAGTAACCTGGGCTCGTCACTCATATTTACCAATACTCTTATATGCCACAAAATATTCTTGAAATCTGAAATCACAATGCATTTTATCATCCACATTTATGCGTTGTTCTTTCTCTTTGATTCTTTATATTCGTGAGTTTATTTTTCAACAGCCAGAAACTATAACTGTTTTATCTCTATCAACAGTGTCCCCTCAGTAACTTAGTTATTTGCAATTTCCATTTTTAATTTGACTTATATTGGCTCTAGCAATAAATTTTTTAGTTAATACCAACTGTTATTCAATGTGTCTTTTCTATTTCATCTTCTGGGACATTCTTCCAGACTTTTCCTCCCTTTCTCTAATCTTGTCTGATTGTGCAGTCACCTATTTGTGGTTGTAGGGGTCGATTCATAGCTCCTGGTCTCGCCTCTTCGCTAGTCGCTACTAAGTCCACCCTTTCCCTGCTCCAAAAGCTTTATCGTAGCTCTTCTTAAACCTGTGTATGGATCCTGCCTCCACTACATCACCCTCCAGGTTGTTCCACTTCCTGACAACTCTAAGTCTGAAGAAATACTTCCTAACATCCCTGCGACTCACCTGAGTTTTTAACTTCCAATTGTGACCCCTTGATGTTGTCCCATATCTGAAACATCGTGTGTGTGTGTACTCACCTATTTGTGGTTGCATGGGTCGAGACTCAGCTCCTGGCCCCGCCTCTTCACGAATCGCTACTAGGTCCTCTCTCTCCCTGCTCTATGGGCTTTATCACACCTAGTCTTAAAGCTATGTATGTATCATGTCTCCTGCCTTCACTGCGTGTGTGTCAGTATATATGAAGGTAGGATAGCCGACACCTCCATGACCTTTTGCGGTAGCAATGAGCACAAGCTAACCCGGTGTTGGACCGGGTGATCCGAGTGCTACTATACTGCACCTGGTGAGCGGGTGTTAAAGTACTGGGAAAGGGTGGAGTGAGCTTTATCATTGTTAGCTGTGTTTATTTTATTCGGAAACACGTAGGAAGTGCAACCATAAAGAAGAAGGTGGGAATGGAGAAAGATAGGCAAGCATGTTAGGAGGGAAGTATGGATGAAGGGAGGAGTGGAGGGAGGCAGGATGACATGGAAGGAAGGGAAAAGTCGAGCAGGCACAGATTGAGGCGAGGGAGGGGGATATGAAGGGAGGAATAAAGAGAGGGAGGCAGGCAGGCAAGGAAAAATTGAGGTAGCAGGTTGTGGGGAGAAAGAGAGAGAGAGAGTAAAAAAAGAGGCAGAGTGGACGACGAGGCTATTCAACTAGTTAAAGAAAGGTTCGTCCATTGGAGGATCAGGAAAGTTAGTTTTGAAGGGATTAGCGCCATGTATC
This sequence comes from Cherax destructor, assembly GCA_009830355.1. Lineage (NCBI taxonomy): Eukaryota > Metazoa > Arthropoda > Malacostraca > Decapoda > Parastacidae > Cherax > Cherax destructor. Next base: position 8,154 of record WNWK01004910.1, read on the forward strand.
TCCGAGACACCGCATCAACCCTGAGGGTGTGGTCACCTCTGTGTCAGTGATGATGGCAGGGTCAGTATGGTCTCACACACATTTTTTATATGTGCGGGTTGTGTGTGTATAGGATTGTTGTGTGCGAGTGCGTGCGCGTGTGAATTCTGCCTCCACCACTTCTCATTCTAGGCCATTCCACTTCCTGACCACTTCCTGGTAGCCTTATTTCTGGAAGAATGTGGTTACCACAGTCTGGCTGAACAGGTACTTGTACATTTTTATCCTGACTAGTGCTAAGTCCGTCAACACTAATATACCTAATGTGTCATACTAAGACTGTTACATTTTATTCGGCGTATGTCACACACCCATATAGGCTGCCTCCCAACCAGCGAACCAGGTGCTAAGGGTTTAACAATCAAGGCCCCCGTCGTTATATCAATACCTCGATTCAAGCAGCCAATCACAAGGAAGCCCGCCGAAGCTGCTAAGCGATGTGGTACACTCGTGGAAAAAAAACTGCCAGACTGCCTTCTCTGCTGGTCGCTCACGACTCACTGTCTTGTGCCTGCGTTTGCCTCATTGTACATTGTGTAAATACTGTACAAAGGCTATAATATTCTGTAAATACAAACTTATTTGATAAAGGAAATAGTTATTCTCTGCTGTCTTTTGCTTGTTTCCAAATGCAATCACAAGGTGTGCTGGCCGTATCTTTATCTGTGTTCGTAATTCCTAAGGAAAACTCTGAATCTTTTACTTGGATTATTTTCAACCTTCCAGCAAACTCTGAAAACAAATGGATTTGTGAACCAGAAGACCGAGAATTAGGGCCGGCTAGCCTTGGGGTTTAATAAACCAAAGATAATATTTAGGAATCTTGGCCTCAAAGGGAGCTTCTTTAATGCCGAGTAATCTAGTTCCAAGCATGAGAAGCATGAGGAAGAGCTCCAGGCACAGGAAAATGAGATGATAAAATAAAATCTGCTTTGACAGGGACACTGGAGGCGGCCTCTGAGCACACTGGAGGCGACCTCTGAGCACACTGGAGGCGACCTCTGAACACTGGAGGCGACCTCTGAACACTGGAGGCGACCTCTGAACAATTCCTTCAAGGAAGGAGCCGTGATTCTCATGGAATGTTTCTGATGGAAGAAATTCCAGCTACTGTACCTGTGGTCAGACGAAGCTCTGATTGCCCATCCTCCTATTCCTTAGCGCTTCCACCCTACTACTGCTACTATTAATAACAATAATAATTGGTAATGGAAGGATCAGGATAACGATAACCATTAATTCAAACTACGTATTATTTACCTACGATACTTTTGAAAGTAAAATATTTATAAGATCCGTTTTGCATCACCCAGACTGACTCTAGAAAATTTCCGACAATCAAAATAACCTGTGTACATCGCTACTTAAAAAATTAATAACCAGAAGATTATGCATCGCCATACGAGAAATGGAAACTGGACAGCTATTTTGCTCTTAGTGCTAAAGGTGCTATATATATATATATATATATATATATATATATATATATATATATATATATATATATATATATTATATATATTATATAAATTTCAACAGCGCCCTGGAAAATAGTTCTGCAACCCTTGAAAATACATTCAGTCGGATGGGAAGCTTCAGAAATTTACAGAGAAAGGAAAAACCAGGAAGCGTTGCTTTGTGCAAAGAACCTTGCCAGCCTTTTCGATAACATATTCCCTCCTTGAAATTCCAGCCTCTGACATTGGTGGAAAAGCACAGAAAATCATGTCGTTGTGAATCTTCCAAGGAGCGGCATAGACGAGAAGACCAGCAGAGACTAGCAACACACAGCAGCAGCAGCAGCAGAGACTAGCAACACAGCAGCAGCAGCAGAGACTAGCAACACAGCAGCAGCAGCAGCAGCAGAGACTAGCAACACAGCAACAGCAGCAGCAGCAGCAGAGACTAGCAACACAGCAGCAGCAACAGCAGAGACTAGCAACACACAGCAGCAGCAGCAGCAGAGACTAGCACACACTTTTAAAAATATTTGAAGTACGAGAAATATTCCCCGACTCGAGTAATAAGATACTGTAGCAAAGAATCACATTAGTAATGTGAATCTCGTAACTAACCAGGATTGAAAATATTCTAACAAACTGTAGTTTCAAAGACACTTTTAGTAGATAAAAAGTTTGTTATATTTCACTGCGGGGCTTTATTACGTGCTTAATAAAGCTCCTTTGGGTGAAGAAGGTATTTCCGGCTAGAAAAGGTCATTGAAATTGTCAAAAGCTTTTTGAACCCTATATATATATATATATATATATATATATATATATATATATATTTATATATATTTATATATTATATAAATACATTTCCCACTGACATAAAAAACTTTTGGGTGTAGGATAGTGGTTTTATTAACGAGTTTAATATAGGTTAACAACCAAAGACAAGGATGAAATGGTTCAGTACATTCATGACAACTAGTTGGTTATCGCCTTATATAGATGGTTTAACCAAAACCCATAAACCAAGCAATCCAACTAGGTCCATAACTAGTTATGTCTCCAATAGATAAAAATGATCAAAGCGCTAGATTGTAGACCATGTTTCTAGTTGTAATATACATAATATAATTTAGTGGACAAACCACGTACCAAAACTTCTATTAATATATAAATTATGGTGACCTTCGATGTAACAACATTACTTGTCTTTATACGACCCTGTTGATGGCTTACGAAGTTTTCTGTCTCAAGAACTTCGTCAGTATAACTTACCAATGGCCGTGTCGACAATTTTAGACTTTAATTATATATCATCGAGGCAAAATTTGCGTGTAATGTTGAATTCTACTCCCATAAGTCTGAGGTGGCAATACGAAATGCCATTTCCCCCAGCAAGTCACTGTGGGAGAGGAATAGGACTTGATATATCTGGACAGGTCACTGTGGAAGAGATGTGGGACTAGGTACATCTCAGCAGGTCACTTTGGAAGAAGTTTGGGACTAGGTACATCTCAGCAGGTCACTTTGGAAGAAGTGTGGGACTAGGTACATCTCAGCAGGTCACTTTGGAAGAAGTGTGGGACTCTACATCTCAGCGGGTCACTGTATGGTTAAGGAAGGCTTTACGGGTGTCGACGGTTGTGTGTTATTGGTAGTTGCGAGGTCGTTAAGTTGTCGACGGAAGTGTTAGCTGGCGGATATTGCAAACCCAAGTGGCTCTGTGTGTGGGGGGGTGGGGGAGAGACGAGAGCCAGATGGGTTTGGACCAGGACGAGGCAGGGCGTGACGGAGTGTTGAGAACGAGACAGAGCCAAAGGGACGAGAACGAGGCCAGGTTTGGAACAAAGGAAAGCAGAGAGAGAGAGAGAGAGAGAGAGAGAGAAGAGAGAGTCAGTTGATCAAATGAGAATGCTAACCCACAGATGGCTCCAACTTCATCCTGTTCCATACTTAAATGTTTCATAATAAAAATGGCTTCAAATGAGCTGATGTAGGTAACAGCTCTTAGCTTGTCAATAAAGTTAATAATCCTTAACTTGTCAATAGCTTGTTAGGGATCCTTAACCTAATCTTGTCAAACCCTCGGTAAAAGAAAAAAAAAGATCGCTGTAGTACGAGGCAGAGAAGGCAGGCTGGGTCGAGGACTAGTGAACGAAGTCAGTTTGTTTAACTAAGAGAGGCTAGACTGAGGCACATCGAGAGGGGTTGGGCAGTTTGGTTGGAAAGGTGGAAAAAAAAAGGGGAGGGAGGGAGGGAGGAGAAATGGAGTGGAGGGGGAAACAGTATTGATAATTTATTCTTGGAAGAAAAGAGGTAAAACTTCCTGAACTTCAAATACTACAGAATGATCAAGCAACGAAATCACTTCCCAGTCAAAACATACTGTCTTTATTATCATACTGAAGAAATGATACAGGTGCAAAGCAAGATGTTTTGGCAATATGTCCCTCAGTGTAGAGCTTTTAACATGTCAGTAATTGAGTTAATAAGGCTCTACAATGAGCGAAACGTTGCCACAATCAAAGTTTTCGGTTTTTCATAATTAAGGTCAGCATTACGCTTTTGTATTCACTATTCAAACTTCGACAACTAACAGAGTTCTCATTGGCCTCTTACTTAACCAACAATGACTTTGTATTCTCCTAGGTAGTAGGTTGGTAGACAGCAACCGCCCAGGGAGGTACTACCGTCCTGCCAAGTGAGTGTAAAACGAAAGCCTGTAATTGTTTTACATGATGGTAGGATTGCTGGTGTCTTTTTTTCTGTCTCATAAACATGCAAGATTTCAGGTATGTCTTGTTACTTCTACTTACACTTAGGTCACACTACACATACCTGTACAAGCATATATATACACACCCCTTTGGGTTTTCTTTTATTTTCTTACTAGTTCTTGTTCTTATTTCCTCTTATCTCCATGGGGAAGTAAGCCATGCGTGTCGTAAGAGTCGACTAAAATGCCGGGAGCAAGAGGCTAGTAACCCCTTCTCCTATATACATTACTAAAGTTAAAAAGAGAAACTTTTGTTTTTCTCTTTAGGCCACCCTGCCTCGGTGGGAAACGGCCGATTTGTTGAAAGAAAGAAGAAGAAAAGACTTTGTCTTCTGTCATTTGCAAGTTTATGGTTCCAGGGATTACTGCGTCCCCAGCCAAGTCTCCGAACACCCCTTCTTGTAGACAGCTTGATCAGTGAGTGGTTCTCAAGGTGAAAACCCGAAGAATTTCACAAAATTGTCTCCTCTGAAATTCCCGGAACTCTTCATTCGGGAACACGGAGGACAATTCAACAAATCCTTGACTACCCGAGATAGCGGAGCTGACAAGAATTATCGACAGATGGCTCCGCCAGCACCGTCAGCCAGACGCACCTCGAGCCATCTGTGACCTTTTTGCCAGGCAAGTTGCACCTACATCCAGGCATACGTATGTTTACCTCACCTCCAGAGTCATCTGTAACTTCAGCAATGTGTTACATCACTACACGCCTGCCTGCCTGCCTGCCTTCCTACTTGCCATGACATCAAAGCTCACGACTCCACTGTCTTCTTTGCAGGATGTCATAAATGTTCTTTGGCTGAAACAATACGTCATATATATTCAGGAGTTCAAGAACACAAGCTCTCTTGGATAAGTTGAAACATCTGCAACCCAGACGCACGCTTCATTATCTTGAACAATGATAAGCTAATAATTGAGCAGGAGAACCTACCTGAAGATGTTGAAGACTTCCCTGGGTACTCAGTCCCATAACAGGCCTTCTGGTTTATGATTTAATCAACGTAGCCCAACGTACGTTCCAGAGAGAGGCTGATCAGGAACTATAGAAATATATCCAGTACCCTCTTGACGACAACGAGAGGTCTCTTGGTAATTCTTCTCATGAAGGGTGGGTGTTGAAAAGTCTTCGTTCCTTTATATTTTTTTGAGTTCTCTGTTTCTCATTGCAACTCTGCTTTTCAGTTGTGGTAGTTTGCACTGTCTGCCACGCCTCTTGTTCTCGTATGGAGTAAATTCGGTTTGTGCCGATTTGGGACCAATCCCTCCACAATTTTCCAGGTGTATATTATGATACATATTTCTTGCTTACTTTCTGAGGAATACAGTTCAAAGGTATTAAGACCTTCGATATGATTTAGATGCTTGACTAAATTTATATAGGCAGTTAAAGTTCTCTGTACATTCTCCAGATCTGCTATTTTGCCTTCCCTAAAAGGTGCTTTTAGTGTGCAGCAAATTCGTCTAGAGAGAACAAGTGTCAGAGAGTATCATCAGTAGCATTGCATCTCTTGTTCTGAAGGTTCTAGTTATCCAGTATATCAACTCTCTTGCGTTCGTGATAACCACACAGTGACACTTGAATCTAAAGATCCTCTGATAGTATTACCTTTAAATCCCTCACTTTCTCCTTCTTTTCTGTTAATTGGTTTGAGGTTTTGTACATAAATTTTACCTCACTGAACAGGATAGTGTTTTCTGTGGCATAGACAGAATGGGGAAATATTGGTTATTTGTTGATGCTTAAAAATCTCTCGAATGCACGGGGGTCATTATGGGTTTGTGTCGTCTGTTCACCACCAAACATGAATACTTTAATTCCTGAGAAATCAAAGTCTGTGTGTATGGAAACTGAGAGATACACGCCTCTCTCTCTCTGCATATCCCCTCAAGTCAAGGAGGACAGACTTAGAAATAGCGATTATGTAAAACAAAACAGGGTTGAATTAACTCATAGTTGACACATCAACTCTTTAACTCATCCTACAAAAACTTAGACCGACACAGCCTGGTTGATCAGGTCCTGATACAGCAGGAGGCCTTGTCAAGGACTGGGCCGCGGGGGGCGTTGACCCTCGGAACGATCTCTGGGTAGACTCCAGGTAGGTAGACAGCTGGCCTTGAAATGTCGCGTGATGTTCCGATTTCTGCTATCAGAAAAGCCAGCATCTCCTTGCCGTCTTTGGTTAGTTTATATAAATTTTTGCCGTGGTCCTCCAATGGGTTGACAAGATTACCTGTAGATTACTTGTAATCCATTTCGGGGGTCATCCTTCCCTAATGGCCTAGTCCCAGATCATGCCTCCTGGTTGATGACCTGATAAATCAAGTTGATGGTGCTAGCAGCGCGCAGTCCAACGCAGGTACTACATCTCGGTTTTTTAGGAACTGACTTAGGGAACCTATCAAGTTTTCTTTCGATAAAAGCTAGAAGCCGTTAGATAAAACCCACACTCGATCAAAGTGTTATCCAGTAAAGGTTTGCCTTTGCTAAGTGTCTCTTATAATATTTTTCACAGTTCCCATGTTATTCCAGACATTTCTTTGCTGGAAGAGTAAGATTCCAATCTTTTAGGTGCTGAAGCAGGAAGATTCTGGTTTCTTTCCTTCTGGGGCAGGAAGATGCAGCTTTTTTCCTGCTGAGGCTGCAAGATTAACGCATCTTCCCTGTAGTAGCTGGAAGACTGTTGCCTCTTTTCTGCTACCTGGAATGTGTCCCGAGGGTCAACGCCCTCGCGACCCCAGTCACAGACCAGGCTTTCCAAGGGATTGGCTGATCAACCAGGCTATTGGTTCTAGCCATACGAAGTCCAACATATGCACTACAGCTCGGCTGATCAGGGACTGACTTAAAGAACCTGTCAAGTTCCTTCTTGAAGACAGCCAGGAGTCTCTTGCTGATCCCCCTTATTTATGGTGGTAGGCTGTTGAGAAGTCTTGGACTTCTTACACTTATTGTGATTTTTCTTTTAGTATTCTCATGGGACTCCTGCTTTTTATTGGGGTATATTGCAGCGTCGGGGGAGCGTGTCTGTATGCAGATTTAGGACTGCTCTCTCTAGGATTTTCTAGGTGTGAATTATAATGTATCTTTTTTACTTGCATTCTTGGGAGTACAAGTCGAAGAGTTTCAGGTATTCCTAGTAATTTATGCGGGTCAGCAGACCAGCAGCAACAGTCTGATTGACCAGGCAAACACCATAGAGCCTGGTCCAAGGCCGGGCTCTGTAGAAAAACTCTCGGAACTCATCAAAGGTAAACACGTTCTGTCAGGATTCTCTACATTCTCTTGGTCTGCAGTTTCTACTGCCTTACAAGGGGCTGTTAAGGTATAGTAAAATTACAGAATAGAGAGAACATGACTTAGGTTCATCATTGGCTTGGTATCTCTTGTATTGAAGGTTCTCATTATCCATTGTCATTTTCACGACCCTGTTATGATCCTTGAACGTTAGATCATCTGACATTATCACTCCTAAGTTTTTCTCAGGAACCTTTAACTTCTTTACTAGAGGAGGAAGATTTCAGTTTCTTCCTATCCTGAAGCAGGAAGATTTCAGTTTCTTCCTATTCTAAAGCAGGGCGATTCCAGTTTCTTCTCTCATGGAGCTCCAAGATTCCAGTTTCTTCTCAATTTGTGGGGGAAGAAACCAGTTTCTTCACTTAAGAATGCACCAAAGACTCATTTCCATACTCCAGGAGGCGTGAAGACGCGCTTAAAATAGCTGCGAGCTCATTACTAAGCCCTCGTCTCAACACCACGAAAATTTGTCTCCCAGTTCGACAACAGGACGGAGTCGTTTATTACTTCCGTACGGGTCGTCACCCAAGACCTTCCCAAGAGTACAGTGGTGGAGTTATTGCAGCTGAAATGAAGGACTACCTTTTTTCCCGACTCTTCCCTTTCCCCTTCCCCTCTTTTCCTCTCCCCCCCCCTCTTTCCCCTTCCTCCTAGAGCCGCCTCCGAGGAGGAAAAATGTCTTATTGCATTTCGTATTGTCCGCGTGCAGGGGGGAAACTGGGTATTTTTATGAGCGTGTGATGCACCGGAGATGACCTGGTTAAAGGAATCCCAGGAAAGGATATTTGTGTTGGGGAAAAGGAAAGAAATGGTTTCTTTTTCTGGCTCGTCTTTAGGCTGTTTTGACGCCAAGTTCATCCGTGGATAATGAACGCTATTCACAGGTTTGTGATATTGGCGGCGGCGGCGGCGGCAGACGCAGAGGGAGGAGAGAGAGATCCCTGGAAATTAAGGAAGCTGAGTGAGGAGATGGGGGTACGAAGGTGTAAAAAAGAGATGAGATATGATGTAAATAAGGTAAGGATTAGAAGAGTTGGGGTGTATAAGAAATAAGGAGGTGGGCGTAGAGAAGGAGATGGGTGTAATGTAGATGAAGATGGTGTACTCACCTTATTGTGGTTGCAGGGGTCGATTCACAGCTCCTGGCCCCGCCTCTTCGCTACTAGGTCCACTCTCCCTGCTCCATGAGCTTTATCGTACCTCTTCTTTGTGTGTGTAAAGGAGAGGAACCGGTAGATGTAAAGGAATAAAGGTAAGGTGGATGCAAAGAAGGTAAAGATAATGTGTGTGTAAAGAAGATGAAAACGAGTAGATGGATTTATCGGAGACTTGTTTCTGAAGTTTAACCGGCGAGAGGAAGTAAAGTCTTGACCTAGCTGCTTCTAGGTCACCTCATTTTGACCATTGACCTAGCCCTAGAGGTCACTTATGACCCTGTCATTTACCTGGCTCAGGGGGGTCCCCTCCTGTGACCTGGGGACTGACCTGGCCCCACAGCTTGGCACTGACCTGGCTTCCTAGCTCACTCGTGTTATTGGCAGGCAGCTCACATCTCTGGCTTCGACAGGCGTGATTGCAGAATAATATTGCAAGCATAAAATGTCACATAAATGTACATAAGTTAGTTGCTATGGACGGGGCGCGGGAGGCGATGTTTCGAACTGACCACACTATGTGACACCCTGCCTGATGGACTACGACAGGGGGGGCAGAACCCAGTTTTTGTTCCCACTGTGTAACCATATTGGACAGGCCTGGTCACAGACCGGGCCGCGGGTTCGTTGACCCCCCCAAACCCCCTCCAGGTATTCTCCAGGGTAGCAGCACGCTACGGTTCTATCAAATTTTGCTAAAAATAAAAACATAGCAATAACCTGGTTGATCAGGCAGGAAATTGGGAACTCTGGCCTCAGACCAGACTACGAGTAAGGAGAGGGTTAGAAGAGCCCTAGAAATCGGTCACAGGAAAAACACGGGTTAAGGAATTCAACTACAGCAACAGATCGGAGAAGAAAAAAAATAAAGGATAATACTAATGAAATTAATAGAACTGAATAACGAGTGAGAATTTGTACTCTAGTAGACTCCTACAATATGGAGATTCGAGCGAGGTGACTAGCGTGGTTTGCTTACATTATGCTTTTCACGGTTCGAAACCCAGTATTTGTGTGTACTCACCTAATTGTGGTTGCAGGGGTCGAGACTCAGCTCCTGGCCACGCCTCTTCACTGTCCGCTACTGGGTCTCTTCTCTCCCTGCTCCATGAGCTTTATCATACCTTGTCTTAAAACTATGTATGGTTCCTGCCTTCACTATATCGTGTGTGTGTGTGTGTTTAAAAAGTCCATTTAACTAGCACCAATAGCCTGATTGATCATGCCATCAAACTGAAGGTCTGGTATGGGTACGAACGAACCGGGCGATAACCCCGAGACTTGATTACACGAGTAGAATACTGCGGGTAGACTACCCAGGTAGACTACCCAGGTAGACTACTGCGGATAGGTAGGTATCACATGTCGTTTATTCCATTCTACGCTATCCGCCTTCTTATGTCTTATAGGAACATTGTACTCTTTCTCTCTCTCTCTTCTCTCTCCCTCTCTCTCACTTTCCTGGTAATACCATCTTCCTACACTTGCTCTGCTTTCTTTCATTTTTTGCTCCTTCATCTTTCCGTTATCTTTGATCCCCAATTTTCTTTACTCACCTCTCCTCTCTCTCTCTCTCTCTCTCTCTCTCTCTCTCTCTCTCTCTCTCTCTCTCTCTCTCTCTCTCTCTCTCTCTCTCTCTATCCCTCTTCTGACCCCTTTTACCTCTGACCTGCATTGTCCTGAGTTCTTGACGTCCCCTAGTCTTGTTCTTCCCTTGTTTTCCCGTTTTTCTAACCTTTGTCCTGCTCTTCCATTCGTTCTGTTAAGAATAAAGTCACACTGCAGAGACTGGAATAATTTACCAAGAACTTACACTTAGGTGAAGAAACTTATGACGACGTTTCGGTCCAGGACGGACCGAAACGTCCCCTCGTTCTGCTGTTCTTCCCCTCGTTCCGCTGTTCTTTCCCTTGTCCCGTTCTTGGTTCCCTTGCCCTGTTCTCTCCCTTGTTCTGTTCCTTTCTTCGTCTTATTCATTTTGTTCTCGTCCTCTTCTTCTCCCTTCCTCTCATCTACATATCTACATTCTGGGACCTTCACTCTCGTTCAATCAGTTGGCTGCTACAAAATGTGGCCATTAAGTGTAATGGGTTCACGACTGCTCGCCACTTGAGATTTCTCACTTGAACTCTTAAGGATTTTACTCTATTTTAGATTTTGAAACATTGCGTATGTTATTGAGGTAAAATTATAGTCGACTCCTGATCTGTGTGTGTTAGTGTGTGTGTGTGTGTGTGTGTGCGAGAGAGAGATTTTGAACCCTGAGGGTTAGCCCCAAGGATAACCCAAGAAAATCAGTGCGTCATTGAGGACTATCTTGTTTTATTTTCATTGTTGTCCTTCAGTCTTGTCCTCCAGGATGCGACCCACACCAATCGACTAACACCCAGGTACCTACTTGGTTGCTAGGTGAACAGGGACACCAGGTGTAAGGAAACACGCCCAGTGTTTCCACCGGGGATTGAACCACGGACACTTAGTGTGTGAGGCTAGAGCGTTGGCAACTAGGCTTCGGGACGCTGTGTTTATAAGTTTCTCTAGTCAGTTGTTGATGCTTACGTTGGAATGCGTGAGGCTGGAGGTTGTTCCGGGGGAGTGAACGCCCTCGCGGCCCAGTCCATGACCAGGCCTTCCGGTGGATCAGGGCCTGATCAACCAGGCTGTTACTGCTGGAGATGGGAAGTACAGTGTCTGCACTCTGAAGGAGGGGTGTTTATGTTGCAGTTTTATAACTGTAGTGTAAAGCACCCCTCTGGCAAGACAGTGATGGAGTGAATGATGATGAAAGTTTTTCTTTTTCGGGCCACCCTGCTTTGGTGGGAATCGGCCGATGTGAAATAAATAAATAAATATATATATATATATATATATATATATATATATATATATATATATATATATATATATATATATATATATATATATATATTATATATATATATATATATATTATATATATATATATATATATATATATATTATATATATATATATATATACACAATACTATTGACTAGGCAATCAAGAAGGAAATGAAGGTTCTGGCCGGGTTGCGAAATAACGCTCAGAGGTATGTCAAACAGCAAGAGTATGGGGGAACAAGTGTGAAAATGGGGATAAGATCCCCAAAGGAGCTGAGAAATGAATGAGGGGAATAGGGTGATGGGCAGAGTAGAGAAGAGGGGAAGATGTCATTAAGGGGAGAACCATGCATGGGTGGACGTGATAGTGGAGAGATGGAAGGGAAAGGAGAGAGCAAATGGACACTGATGTAGAGCAAATCAAAACCAGAAATGCCCCAGAACAAGGATAGAGGGAAGGGAAAGAGGGCAGGGAAAAGAAAGCGTGGAGAAATGAAAGATATGTAAGGAATTGTAAGTGCCCTTACCTTCTTTAGATTAACCTTGATTACTTCACAGGTTGACTAGTAAATGATGGTGTGAGAGACGTAACTAAACACTGGGATATATTTTGTTTGTGTCTCATCTATAGCCATTTACCGAGGTTTATTGTAAGTGATGGCCACAAGTATAGTAACCTGTGAGGTTTAACTGGAGGTGGTTTCTGGGAGGTCAGGTCCCAGACCATGCTTCCCGGTGGATGACCTGACTTGATAACGATGAACGCTGAACACAGCGTCGTCAGAATGAACGCTGGCTCAGCGTTCAGCACACAGTCAACAATAAAACCTGGTCTCTGACCGGGTTTCCAGAGACATCTTGAAAACAGGTACATACGCACAGATTTGTAAATCCACTTTGTGATATAACCGAGTATGTCCCTCCCCACCACAACACGCGTCATATCCCTTGATATACTATGTGATATGTCGTGAACTTTCATTTTATTTTACAGACTGAACTGGTAAGCCACCGTGAGGCTCCTGTCGTATGACCAAAATCTCCAGTTAGCGTGTTTTCTTACCTGACTCTTCATCGAACACAAGTCCACAAGTCCTCGTGTGTGTGTGTGTGTGTGTATATATATATATATATATATATATATATATATATATGTCGTGCCGATTAGGTAAAACTTGCGATTTTGGCTTAAATAGCAACGCTCTTCTTGCCATATAAGACAAGCGAAAATTTGTGTATGCAATAATTTCGCAAAAATCGTTCTGAACCTAAAGAAAAAAATATATTTTATTGTGTTTGTTTATTATTAAATTAATGTTAACGTATCTAAAATATATTTAGTTGGGTTAGGCTAAATTAAATTGCGCTTGTTATAATAAGGTTAGGTAGGTTTTCAAAGTTTCTCTCGGTACAAAATTATAAATTTTTACATTAACATAAATGAAAAAAATATATCTTTAAACGTATAAGAGAATTTTTTAGAAAGGACTTAATTTTAAATGAGTTCTTGCTAATTGACCAGTTTTACCTAATCGGCACGACATATATATATATATATATATAATATATATATATATATAGGATGGGGTCCACCTCTGGTGTCAATTGTGGGACCCATTGCCTCGGAGAAGTGGATAAAAAGACTTCAAGGAAGAATATTTAGATTTCTTTCTGAAGCCATTTGAATATTCCACTTCCCCTACCACCCCATCTTTTTTTTTTTTTTTTACAAACTTTATTTCAAGACAAAATACAATGGGGAGTAAAACAACATAGATAACAACTCAGAGCTACATGTCAAATACTTCGTGTGTGTGTGTGTTGCCGAGTGTCCCTCAGGAGAATATGATAACCAAATCTTTGTTCCTTTCCACGATTTCTGTAAAATAATATTAGAGAATTGGTAGCGGAGAGTGGAGCTGCCTGGCCGTGATTCCGCCTGGCAGCTCCCATGGTAATTGAATTATTGGTTAACCAGCACGTCAAGACACAGTCAATCTCGTTACCTGTGCTGGTTGTTATCCCGCGATGCTATGTTAGAGAGAGAGGGTGGGAATATATATATATACAGTATATATATATTATATGTCGTGCCGATTAGGTAAAACTGGCGATTTTGGCTTAAATAGCAACGCTCTTCTTGCCATATAAGACAAGCGAAAATTTGTGTATGCAATAATTTCGCAAAAATCATTCTGAACCTAACGAAAAAAATATATTTCATTGGGTTAGGCTAAATTAAATTGCGCTTGTTATAATAAAGTTAGGTAAGTTTTCTAAGGTTCTTTTGGTTCAAAATTAAAAATTTTTACATCAACATAATTGAAAAAAATAATGTCTTTAAACGTATAAAAGAAAATTTTAGAAAGAACTTAATTTTAGACGAGTTCTTGCTAATTGACCAGTTTTACCTATTAGGCACGACTATATATATATATATATATATATATATATATATATATATATATAATTTTTTTTCAACAAGTCGGCCGTCTCCCACCGAGGCAGGGTGACCCAAAAAGAAAGAAAATCCCCAAAAAGAAAATACTTTCATCATCATTCAACACTATCACCACACACATACATAATCACTGTCTTTGCAGAGGAGCTCAGATACGAGAGCTGAGAATTGTCCCTCCCAGCTGTCACTATCCCAGACCCCTCCTTTAAAGTGCAGGCATTGTACTTCCCATTTCCAGGACTCAAGTCCAACTAAATCAATTAACTGGTTTCCCTGAATCCCTTCACACAATGTTACCCTGCTCACACTCCAACAGATCGTCATGTCCCAAAAAACCCTTCGTCTCCATTCACTCCTATCTAACACGCTCACACATGCTTGCTGGAAGTCCAAGCCCCTCGCCCACAATACCTCCTTTACCCCTTCCCTCCAACCTTTTCTAGGCCGACCCCTACCCCGCCTTCCTTCCCCTACAGATATATACGCTCTCCAAGTCATTCTACTTTGATCCATTCTCTCTAAATGACCAAACCACCTCAACAACCCTTCTTCAGCCCTCTGACAAATACTTTTAGTAACTCCACACCTTCTCCTAATTTCCACATTCCGAATTTTCTGCATAATATTTACACCACACATTGCCCTTAGACAGGACATCTCCACTGCATCCAGCCTCCTCCTCGCTGCAGCATTTGCAACCCATGCTTCACACCCATATAAGAGTGTTGGTACGACTATACTTTCGTACATTCCCTTCTTTGCCCCCATGGATAACGTTTTTTGTCTCCACAGATACCTCAACGCACCACTCACCTTTTTTCCTTCATCAATTCTATGGTTAACCTCATCCTTCATAAACCCATCCGCTGACACGTCAACTCCCAAATATCTGAAAACATTTATTCTTCCATAATCCCTCTCTCCAATGTGATATCCAATTTTTCTTTATTTAAATCGTTTGATACCCTTATCACCTTACTCTTATCTATGTTCACTTTTAACTTTCTACCTTTACACACACTCCCAAACTCGTCCACTAACCTTTGCAACTTTTCTTTAGAATCTCCCATAAGCACAGTATCATCAGCAAAAAGTAACTGTGTCAACTCCCATTTTGCATTTAATTCTCCAAAATTTAATCCCACCCCTCTCCCCAACACCTAGCATTTACTTTTTTACAACCCCATCTATAAATATATTAAACAACCATGGTGACATTACACATCCCTGTCTAAGACCTACTTTTACCGGGAAGTAATCTCCCTCTCTCCTACACACCTAACCTGAGCCTCACTATCCTCATAAAAACTCTTTACAGCCTTCAGTAACTTACTACCTATTCCATACACTTGCAACATTTGCCACATTGCTCCCTATCCACTCTATCATATGCCTTTTCTAAATCCATAAATGCAATAAAAACTTCTCTACCTTTATCTAAATACTGTTCACATATATGCTTCACTGTAAACACTTGATCTACACATCCCTACCCACTCTAAAGCCTCCTTGCTCATCTGCAATCCTACTCTCTGTCTTACCTCTAATTCTTTCAATAATAACCCTGCCATACACTTTACCTGGTATACTCAGTAAACTTATTCCCTATAATTTTTACACTCTCTTTTATCCCCCTTCCCTTTATATAAAGGAACTATACATGCTCTCTGCCAATCCCTAGGTACCTTCCTCTTTCATACATTTATTAAACAAAAATACCAACCACTCCAGCACTATATCCCCCTGCTTTTAACATTTCTGTCATGATTCCGTCAATTCCAGCTGCTTTACCCCCTTTCATTCTACGTAATGCCTCACGCACCTCCCCCACCTCACATCCTGCTCTTCTTCACTCCTAAACGATGTTGTACCTCCCTGGCCAGTACATGAAATTACCGCCTTCCTTTTTCATCGACATTTAAAAGTTCCTCAAAATATTCCTGCCATCTACCCAATACCTCCAGCTCCCCATCTACTAACTCCCTACTCTGTTTTTAACTGACAAATCCATTCGTTCCCTAGGCTTTCTTACCTTGTTTATCTCACTCCAAAAAATTTTCTTGTTTTCAGCAAAATTTCTTGACAGAGCCTCTCCCATTCTTTCATATATATATATATATATATATATATATATATATATATATATATATATATATATATATATATATATATATATATATAATTTAAATCAAATATATAGGAGAATACGACTCAAACGGAGACATAAAAGTGAAAGTTTGTGTATTTCCACACCAACTGATACCCCTCTTCCTGGAGGACGGGGCAAAAGACGCTTGTATTTGTGTTTAGAGGTCACTGGAAGAACTGAGACTGGCGTTCCATTATGTGGAAGAGGATTTTATTGGGAACGGCGGAGCTTTGCAGAAGTCACAAGAGGGTTTTAATTGGATCTCTGGAGGTTAATGACAGCACCAAGGTGGACATCATTGACTTGCGGGAATATCTGATCATTTGACATTTGTATTTGGTGCTGGAATGTGAATTTTTTAAAGAACAATACAGGCACAATACCGTGATAATCCACGAATAACCCGCATATAGGAGAGACGAGCTTTCGACGACGTTTCGGCCCGACTTGGACCATTTACAAAGTCAAATGAACAGAAAAGAGTGTAATGTGATTTTTTTTTGTTTTTAGGGTAAATTCGTGGATTGTCTGGCGTGCAGTACCTGGAGTCTACCTGGAGGGTATTCCGGGGATCAACGCCCCCGCGGCCCGGTTCATGACCAAGCCTCCTGGTGGATCAGGGCCTGATCAACGAGGCTGTTACTGCTGGCCGCACGTAGTCCAACGTACGAACCACAGCCCGGCTGATCTGACACTGACTTTAGGTATCTGTCCAGCTCCCTCTTGAAGACAACCAGGGGTCTGTTGGTAATTCCCCTTATGGCTGGTGGGAGGCTGTTGAACAGTCTTGGGCCCCGGACACTTATTGTGTTTTCTCTTAGTGTACCAGTGGCGCCCCTACTTTTCACTGGGGGTATATTACATCCCCTGCCAAATCTTTTTGCAGGTTAGGGACCAGTCCCTCCAGAATCTTCCAGGTGTAGATTATGATATCTCTCTCTCGCCTGCGCTCCAGTGAGTACAAGTCCAGTGCTTCCAGGCGTTCCCAGTAGTTAAGGTGTTTAATGGAACTTATACTTGCAGTAAAGGTTCTCTGTACATTCTCTAGATCTGCAATTTCACCTGCCTTGAATGGGGATGTTAATGAACAGCAGTATTCCAGCCTAAGAGAGAACAAGTTATTTAAAAAGGTTCATCATTGGCTTGGCATCTCTTGTCTTGAATGTTCTCATTATCCATCCTATCATTATCCATCCATCATTATCCATCCTGTCAGCAAATATAAATGAGGTTGTGTTGCATGTTTGTTGGGGGAATATCGTTGTTGGCATCAGTAATTGTGAGCCCAGAGGGGCCTCTGGCTGTGCCTCCAGTCCAACAAGGCTCCAAGGTGATGGACTATTTTGGTTATCTCTTTCATTTTCTTTCTTCGTTTCCTACCACTAAAAAATCACTTGGAGTGACATTGTCGTAACTACCATAACTACTCTGATTTGTTTTGTGGGGTTTGTGCCTCTTGGTCCCTTTTAGGTGGTTTGCGGGGCAGTTGGTATTGTAAATGAAGAATGACACATCTCAGGGTGGAAGAATTTGCAAGAGGTAGAACGACACACTCCTTTAGACAGGAGGTCGCGGCATTTTTTGGGATGCTCAAAGTTGCATGTCCCATTCGCTTTCCCTGATATTCCATATTTACAGATGCCCCAAACATAGAATTTGCACCATTTTGTTTTTGGCTGGATACAATTCGTACTGGATGTATTCCTAATCTGTACAGATATTAGAACTGCACTACAGTCCTACATAGCCAAACCAGAGACACCACCATCTGTTGTCAGGAGGCCAACATTTTTCCCGGAAGAGGACTCCTCTACTACATCTGTACTAGGGGTTGTGGCTGTGGTGGCTGTAGAAGAGTCTTTAAACAGAATCTGGATTTGCACTATGGCTGGGGGCTGGGTCTTGGTCAGCCCTAGGACTGGGGACTGAGCTAGCTGATTTTTTTGTTTCCTGTGTTTTTTCCAGTGGGTATCTGTTTATTTTTGGGTCAATTGATGTAGATTGGGCATTGTGTGTGTTAAACTTTACTCCTCTCTTCACATGATCTATATATTCTGGGTGACTATCTAATAGTTCCTCTTTGTTTTCATGCTTATTGTTTATTAACTTCCTGAGTGCTTTCTTGATATCTGTCCATAGTTCCACATCCTTATTGCAGATCCAGAAACACCTTTCTAGATGGATATCGTTTTTGGATGCAGTGTTTATTCTTGCACATGTGACATGATGTTTTGAAGAGCAAAGGTTGCATGTGATTAGATTTTTTCCCAAGAGCCTTTTCATATATATCCCACAGGTATACTGCACTGCCATCCTACCTGTATCCTATTTGTAAACTGGGTACCACAAGAACCTGATTTTCACTACCTTTCTGCTCTGCACTCAGGTGTGGGGTGTTAGAGGGTCAATGCATGGGTATGTGGGACGTAATGATTATGGAGACTTAATACACATTAAAAACTTTTATGGTGTATAACAACATACATCATACAACAGATCTTATTTTTGCCATGATCACTGTCATTTATCTTATCCTGGGCAGTTGTATGTGGTGGTGGTGGGTTGTTTTGGGTGGAGGCTGGGTTGTAGGTGATGAGAGGTGGATCCGTGAACAGAGGGTATTGGTGCCAGCAAGGAGGAGACCATCCCCACTGGTTGGGGTGGTCCGAGGTGAGAGGCTTTGGGGCCTTCCCATTGGGTGAGGGGATCTGCCTCTTCACATGGTAGGGACATTTGGCTTATGCCTTTTCCTCCAATTTATGCTCACATTATGTTTACTGTGTTTTCCTGCACATCAATGCCACCATCACTTTGTTTATTACTTATGACTATAGTAAATACTCATCCGTTATTTCCACTTCTCTGGACATGTAGAAATTTGTCTGGACTGCCTCCTTGTAAGCTGCTTCCCTGGCAAGTACTGTTGACACAGACACTCTGAGATTAATCCTCTCAGGCTCACAAGTGGCTTATAGGACACATTTCTAGATGCAACCGATCTTGCTTGAAATTTCTAACTACATGCAATAATAAAGAACTAACTAACTTGGTGGTGGAGAATATGTCACCAGACACTCCCGACTTCACCCCAACTCTTAGCCCCTTCTGGTCTCTCACCTTCAAGACACCACATGCAGTGAAGGACTAATTTCTGCAAGAGTTCAGTTGGTATTAGTGTCCTGCCTGCGTCTCAGAGCTCCCTGGTTTCAAAGGATATTCCCTAAGCTATATTTATGCAGTAAGTGACACTAGCTTCCAGACTAATACTTAAGGGGAGATGCCCACAATTATTACCTTATAGTGGGTGTTCGCCCGCTTATAACCCACAGCTCAAATGACCCACCTTTCTCAGAATATCGCCGGCCAGCTATACTAAGAGAAATGAAAGGTATTGTCTTATTGCGGGGGCCTGTGCCAGAGACAAATATCCACAGTACGTCGGGAAGCCTCTGTGATTCTTTGTTCCTCAGGCAAGTATTTTGAAGACATGTGGGGCACCGAGCTCTAGCTCCTGGTACCTAATATAGGCGAACCTAATGTTCGCCTATATTGAAGGCCTAAACTTATGTTAATATCTAGGACTACATTATTAATATCTAAAGTTGCCTCAATAATCCTAATATTAGTTACTAACTGTACAAACCTACCTAGACCTTCCTAGAAGAGTAAATCTATCAATTAATATGTGCAATCTCACTACCTTCACCAACTCGTGAGTGTGTGCTTGTTTTGGGTGGATATGGGGGCTCGCAAAACTCAAGGGGACCCATCCATGGAATGTTAAGGGCTTCTACTGCTTATTTACCCCGTGGAACTTGAGCTACCAAATAAGTTTCCACAGGACATCTGGCAATAGTTCGCTAGTGCCAGTCGATTGTAATATATTCCCATATGCTACACCATATATTTTACGCTATACTGGGGATTAATTAAGATTACTCTTAGCTATAAATTTAGTTCACTATGTCACTGCACATACATATTCTTGTCACTCGCTATATTACTTATACCATAGTTCAATATCTGTTTATTTCCACTTTTGTCGACACCTGGCAGTAATTCGCTAGTAATGGCTATAAACATACATATACACTATGCACTGGGAATTTGCAAGGTTTTTGTAATTTACAAATTAAGGTCACTATATCACTGAACATTTTTTACCCTCATCACTCGCTATATTACTATGACGATGTGAGTAGCAATCCTTCAGTATACAGTGATGTGACCCACTTAGGCCTATTCCCACAGTAACAGCCGTTATTCTAGGCCAGCACTCTCCACTTGACACTATAATCCATATTTTTATCTTCAGTGTTCACCGATATTCTTTTTATGTTGGTTTAAATCAGTATATGCACTTTATTGTTGCACGCGCTTATTTTCCACACACTGTCCCCTCTGGGAGTGACAAGGAAGCGTAATTTTGACGGATAGGTGACTTTCCCTCACAGGACACGTTAGCGGTATCGGCTAATTTTGATTGTATCTGTGGGTATCGGCTAATTTTGATGGTATTGGGGTAAAACTGAGTATCGGTATTAGAAAAAAAAATATCGTCCCATTGCTTCTCGAAACCAAATTTCAGCTTTTCCAAAAGCTTAGCGCTTCCCATTAATCCCTAATCCCTTGCAGCTTTAATATTTCTCAAGTGTTTATCAACACTCCTACCTATCCGTGTTCTAATCAACTCCTTTGTTTTTCCTCAGGTATGGATGCCAGAGCCAGCATCACTGCCGCTGGTGCCAGACGTGAGTATTCAACATTATAGATTGATTCTTGCAACTTCAATAATCAGTAGTGCCTTCATGGAGACATTCAAACACCCGTATAGCACCTCTGGTCTTTGTCCTACCTGTAGGTTACCTGGAGTCTGATGCGAGAGTCACCGCTCCTGAAGTCAAGTCTCAGACCAGGCCTCCTGGTTGATGACCTGGTAAGTTCCTAAAGTCAGTTCCTGAGCAGCCGGGCTGTCGTTCGTACGTTGGACTGCGTGCGGCCAGTAATAACAGCCTGGTTAATCAGACCGCGTGACCGTTGACCCTCGGAACGTTGTGTATGAAGAAAGTATTTAGTGGTATACCTGGTGTCTACCTGGAGTGTGTTCCGGGGGTCAGCGCCTCCCCCGTGGCCCAGTCCTTGCCCTGTGAAATGCTTAGCTCAGACATGTGCCAGTAACTGGTGATGAGCACTGGTGATGAACACTGGTGATGAGCACTGGTGATGAACACTGGTGATGAGCACTGGTGATGAACACTGGTGATGAACACTGGAGATGAGCACTAGTGATGAGCACTGGTGATGAGCACTGGTGATGAGCACTGGTGATGAGCACTGGTGATGAACACTGGTGATGAGCACTGGTGATGAACACTGGTGATGAGCACTGGTGATGAGCACTGGTGATGAACACTGGTGATGAACACTGGTGATGAGCACTGGTGATGAGCACTGGCGATGAACACTGATGAGCACTGGTGATGAACAGTGTCGTAACTAATTGGTTTTACTGCCGTGTTACCTGTGTCCATTGACCTCTCTGGGTTGTAAAGCTATTGTGGTCACAGACCAGACTCCCTCTGGTAACACCACTTGACACTACAACGGTCTCCCTCTTACCTTCTTTATGAACAGAAAAAAAGTGAGAGAGAGAGAGAGAGAGAGAGTGAGAGTGAGAGTGAGAGTGAGAGAGAGAGAGAGAGAGAGAGAGAGAGAGAGAGAGAGAGAGAGAGAGAGAGAGAGAGAGAGAGAGAGAGAGAGAGAGAGAGAAGAAATATATCACCTTATTAATTATGCTGTTTTTTTACGCTTTAAGTCCTTGGGTTCGCTTCTTAATTACCCTGTCAGCTAACCTGTGATATGCTTGTGATATACCTGTGGCTTGTGATATACCTTTGAGCTGTGATATACATGTGGCTTGTGATATACCTGTGGCTTGTGATATACCTTTGAGCTGTGATATACCTGTGGCTTGTGATATACCTGTGACTTGTGATATACCTGTGACTTGTGATATACCTGTGGTTTGTGATATACCTTTGAGCTGTGATATACCTGTGAGCTGTGATATACCTGTGGCTTGTGATATACCTGTGAGCCGTGATGTACCTGTGGCCTGTGACATACCTGTGTGCCGTGATATACTTGTGGCCGGTTTCTAGAGTTATCCTACTCCCTCAGCCAATATACGAGTCAGGCTTGTCTAGTGCTTGCTTAGTCAACCAGGCTGTTACTGTTGGTGACCAGCCTGGTTGATCCGACACTTGGGGGAGGTATTTCACATACTTTCGTTCTGCAGTATATGATGGTCATCTTGTATTTTTGTGTATCATGTTACTTTTTGAGTTACTCGTTTTTTTTTTCTATGGATTGATCACAATTCTTTGTTGTCTTCAAGAAGGAATTGGATAGGTTCCCGAAGGCGGTTCTAGGCCATCCGGGGCTGTGGTTCGTACGTAGGACTGCGTGTGGCCAGCAGTAACGGCCTGGATGATCAGGCCCCGATCCACCACTACGTCAATATCTATGGGCTTAGACTTGTCAATATCCATGGGCCTAGACTTGTCAATATCCATGGGCCTAAACCTTTAACCAGCAGATATCAGAAATATTGCCGAAATAAATGTTGACAGTTTTTAGGAGGAAACTTGGTCACTACATCTGTCAAAGTGCCAGATGAACCAGGCTAAGAAAATTTGTTTAGGCTTTGGGTATACAACATAAAAAAAATACAGTTGCATTGAGGGCACACACGTCATGGGCACATAATAAGTATAGATTTAATCTGAGATAAACCATTTGGGGTCAAGTGTGATGGATATGTGGGCCAGCGGGACGCCATCAGCAACAGCCTGGTTGACCAGGTAACCCTCACAGTCCGGCTGGGGGCTACGATAGAAAAACTCTGGAAACCGGTCACAGCCACATCACAGAAAGTAGACGAAGGAAATGGATAGAAGGATTAATGGTAGGGGTGGAGGGAAGAAGGGAAGTGTTGGAGGGATACCTGAAGGATATCTTCAGGAGGTCAGCGCCCCCGGGCCCGGTCCCAAACCAGACCTCCTGGTGGATCAAGGACTGAGGAAGCAGTAAGCAAAAACTGACAACCAGAAGAAAGCCAATACTGTAATGGAGGTGAACAGGAGGGGTGGGCGAGACTGCTAATGCAGAAGGGATAGCAGGGAAAGGATATGGGGGATTGCAGGAGGGTGGGGGATAGTATCGGATTTAAGGAAGAGTGGGTGGAGAGATTCAGGGGAAAGGGAGGGAGGGAGAGCGTGAAGATTTGAGAGAAGGGGGGATGGACTGGAGTTAGGGTTGATGTAGAGAGAAAGAACGAACGAACTTGGGAAAGACAAATAGCAGAGGACGTAAAAATAAAATATGAAATAAAGTAAAATGAAAACTCCATCTGCCCACTCTTCCTGTTAGTCTTATTGCAGGTGTTTTATGTGCTGTTACACCATTATCTTGTTGCAGGTGTTTTATGTGCTATTACACCATGATCTTGTTGCAGGTGTTTGATGTGCTATTACACCATGATCTTGTTGCAGGTGTTTGATGTGCTGTTACACCATTATCTTGTTGCAGGTGTTTGATGTGCTGTTACACCATGATCTTGTTGCAGGTGTTTTATGTGCTATTACACCATGATCTTGTTGCAGGTGTTTGATGTGCTATTACACCATGATCTTGTTGCAGGTGTTTGATGTGCTATTACACCATGATCTTGTTGCAGGTGTTTGATGTGCTATTAAACCATGATCTTGTTGCAGGTGTTTGATGTGCTATTACACCATGATCTTGTTGCAGGTGTTTGATGTGCTATTACACCATGATCTTGTTGCAGGTGTTTGATGTGCTATTACACCATGATCTTGTTGCAGGTGTTTGATGTGCTATTACACCATGATCACACTCGACAAAGACTTTTACAAAGTATATATTCACTACATCTGCATTCCGTTTGTCTTCCCATGCATCCAAGATGATGTCATAATAGTCCAGCAATTGCAAGAGGCAGGAGCGACTTGCTCTAAACCTTATTGCTTTGCATTGACAGTTGTAATTGCATGTGTTTAGCAGTCTTGTTTCTTAAAAATCTCTTAATTGTTTTTTCTTGGTGATTTGGGATATCGTTTTATAGATTTTTTTTCTTGGGGAGGAGGGGGGGGGGGGGTTAGCAGTTACTTTGCTATAGCAATGGATTTTAATGTCTGTGAAATGTTTTCTGTCTTCAAAGGATATTGGAGGCATACGAGTTTTTTTTCCATTATGTGAATATGGAATTTCATGATTCTGAGTACTGGGCAGAGTGCATTGGCATACTCTCAGAGGCCTCTTCGAAGTCGAGTGAGGTTAGGATTGTGTCTGACATTTTGGAGATAATGACAGAGTTTTGTTAAAGATTCATAGAAATTTAATGTGCTTTGTCATTTTTTTTAGCCTGATTGATGACTTACTAAACACAGTTACGTTGTGAATTCAGTATTTCGCATATTTCTTTCTTGTCATAACTAAGGGTTTAGTGATGAAAGTGTTGTCATCGGTGTAAGATCCATCTTCTTACCATGTTGGTAATTCCTCTTACTTATAAGATTGTCAGTGTTTTAAGCTGACTGCTTCGCCAGATATTTTTTACTCGACTAATACCTGAAAATGTGTCCAATGAAAGTACTGGAATGACAGGGAAGGAATTAATATTTTTATGGGGAAACCCTAAATCTGTAAGGGTTATAGAGTGCGTGGATGGAGGAGGAAGTGTAAAATAAAGATCGTGAAAAGCAGGGATGTCGTAGGCACAATGAGAGAACACCGTGTCAACATCTGGGATCCATGACTATTTAACTTGCTACCATATATCAGAAAGAGTGCCTGGATACCCGCAGGTTACCTGTAGTTGCTTTCTCGCCTGCGTGCCAAGGAGTACAGTTCTAGGGACTTCATGAGTTCCCAGTACATGCAGTGAAGGTTCTCTGTAAACTTTCTAGTTTTCCAACGTCTCCTTCCTTAAAGAGGGATGTTAGTATACAACAGTATTTAAATTGATAGATATTTGAAGATAATTATAACTGGCTCGATATCTCTTGAATGTTCTAATTATTCAGCCCATAATTTTCCTTGCGGATGCAAGGTTGTGATAGCTATATAGGCAGAAACAGCCTAGTTGATTGAGTAATCACTGGGAAAGTATATCCTCGGCCCTGCTGCGAGGGCAGCAGTGTCCTTGAAACCGGTCGCAGGTATGTCACACACTGTTAATAATCCATTTTATATGCAAATAACAAGGCTGGAACAACAGTCAGCTATGTTTCATTGTTATGTTCCATCAATATACAAGACCTCTGTTGGGAGACGAGGATTTTGTTAGGCATTCACTGATTTAGCGGCTACTGCAGCTGCAAAGGTTTTATTCTAAATGGGCTGGCATGAATATTACTTGAGAAGTACCGTGTTGTGTGAAAGATAGAGAGAGAGGGTAAATAAGATACGTCTTAGAGGGTGTTGGAGGTAGAGTTAAGATGTGTAGGAGGAAGGGGGGTGCAGTGGTGAACCCCAGGCGAAAGTTCAATAAGAAGCGACGTGGGAAGAATATACAAAAGTGGAAACAGATGACGTAGCTGATAAAACCTGGAATGTGAATAGAAATGTTAGAGGGGGAGAGAGAGAGAGAGAGAGAGAGAGAGAGAGAGAGAGAGAGAGAGAGAGAGGAGGGAGGGGGCACAGCAAGAAATAAAAGATCAGTGAGAAAAATGTCATCCGTGTTGGTAAGCCAAGAGGGGGAAGAGATTGGATACAAAATCATAGAAATGGTATTTGATACAAGCTAGAGAAATGCTGTTACTCCCCCGCGGCTCTGGTTTTATTGGTTTTTATGAATAATGATCAAGCCAATGTCTACCTCACCAAAAACTGCAATGTTATATAAACACCATTGGCATATAAACAGTCTAGCTGGTCAAGAACCGATTTAAGGGTTTAACGTTTCATTATATACAATAAAACCTCTTCAAACGCTAAAACCATTGTTTATTTAGCTCAAGGGGCGATGGATTCTCGTCAGCTGAACAGGGGGAGTCTCAAGTATTGCCATTGAGTACATACACGTCCCCTAAAAATATTTTTAAACGTAAATCAACATGGGACCCATTGGTTTTGGAGGTCAAAAATTTACGATTCTCATTTTATATTTTGATTTGAGTATATGATTTGAGTCAAAATTTTATTATTATTATTATTACATAGTCTTAGCTTAAAGACAAACGCTAACATGTGACCATCAGTGGCAATACTTCAACAAATTAACGTACAAGAATGCAAGGAGGTAAACCAGCAAGACTAGATATGCTCTTCGCCTTTAAATTATCGCGCATAACATATATTTTTTCTATAAACATTTTTAATTAGTTCTTAAGGAATTAGAATGAATGCCTATTGATTACAGTTGCATAATGGAATTCAATGCCTTTATAGTTTGGATTCTGTTTTCAGTTACTCTTTTTTATTTCGACATTGTGGTTTGAAAGTTTGGTGATGAAGTAGTTCTTCTATCCTTCTTTCTTCTTTTTCTTTCATTATTTTCTTCATTCTGTCCATCAATCCATATCTCCTTTCATGGCTTCCACACATCCAGTCAAGAAGAGGGCAGATAGCCAACTATGCAACATCACAGTAAACAGGTGATATCACAGTATTCAAAACAACCACTGTGAAAAAATAGTGAACATCCAATCACTTTCGTGATTTCTCAAACATTATCAAGGACATGTAATAATAAGCTATGCATGACAGGTCCTTGACACTCCACCTGCATCATACTGGGATGGGTGTAATATCGTAGGTAAGGTGATACCTCAGCCTTATAAGCCTTCTACTGTTCTGATGATGTGAGAAATCACGAAAGCACTTGGATGCTCACTATTTTTTCAGTGGCTGTTTTGCATAGTAAAGTATATAAATGGATATATTGAACAGGTTGGTGGGGTTAAATCTGTGGGCGGATGCAAACATTGTGGTTAGATGGATGGGTATGTAGAGTGACTGGGTGGGTGGATTTAATAATGATTAAAAAATACCAATAATAATTAATAATAATGCTGATAACGAATAGGATATTAGGAATTAAGAATTCGGAAAAAAAAATATCATAAATCAAGATGTCTGCCAGGCTCTATCGACTTGAGTTTCCATGACAACTCCCCAGCAGGTTTAAAACATTTATATAATATATATACAATCTCTCTCACACTTTAAAATGTAATGTTTTACTTGTGTTTTCCCAGAATTTCAGTAAAAATTTTATCCAGATATGTCCATCCGGTTTTTGAGATGTTTTACGCGCACATGGAGATAAGACCAAAATCAATACCCAGTCCGCTGTAGCGTCGGGAGGTTAACAAGAATGTTACAGCGATAACGTTGTTTTTGTATTAAGCGTGTAGTGGCGTTGTTACCCCTCGCTGTATGACCGCTTGGGTCTATCAGCACCTTCGATTCAAGGAAGGGAAGGTCAGGATTGAGAGAATGGTGAAGTTCAACTGTTTTCTTGAGGGAACCAGTCGAGTTTTACCACATACCTGTGACCGGTTTCGAGAGTTCGTCTACCTGCACAGCCCGGCCTGAGTGCTGGTATTGGTTACCTACTTACATGCAATAGCATAAGTAATGTGCGTTTACGTGCGGGTGTACAGCAGCAGCAAGGATCTTCGTGTTCCAGGCTATGTTCCCTTTACCTTTGATGGGTTTGGAGAGTTTTCCTACTTCCGCAGCCCGGCCCTGTGCCAGGCTTGACCGGCACTGATTATTAAAAGCCGTTTTCAGGCAGCGAGTCATAAGGCCGACTCTTTTAATGCAGATCTTAAAAGATGAGAGAAGCCTTGAGTTGGGAAGCTGCTGCCCTTTGGGCCTCACCGCGAGGCTGTGAGACGCAGCATTTCACGTGGGAAAATGGATGTCTTTCAGAGAAGCAAAGAAAGATGTGGAGAGGGAAGGGACCGAAGAGAGAGAGAATACGGCAAAGTAGTTAGAGACCTTGCTATCTCTCGTACCTTCTGTCTGGGGAGTCAGTGCTTTTTGTCTGTGGTACATGAGGTCTAGTTTCTTGGAGCCATTATGTGACTAATATTTTGACTGTGGTAATGAGGGCAAGTCAGTTAACTTCCCCAATCTATGTTAATTGTGTAATACCTATAGATAGATTTCCTAGTATCATATTAGTAAGGCTCCCTTGTCATGCTGACGTTACGTGACATCAGCATGACAGGGGAGCTTTACTGTTAATGGTACTAGGAAATCGATAAGTTACATTGTTAACAATCTACTTAATCTGTTTACCCACTCTCTTCCCTCTCCTTCATGCTAGTGAAGAGATTCTGATGCAGGAAATCGAACCTAACTACCTCCTATTTCCCAGGCGCTGTACGACTCCTGAGATTTTAGCGCTTCATGGTGTACATAACACCCCCTATTCTTCCCTTAATAAAAACGTCATATTTTACATTGGAAAAGTATTCTTTTGCAATTTCAATAGAGAAGAAACTCTTGAAAATTTCCATCTCTTGAGCCCTAGCGATAAAAATTACGCAGCCAACCAATGGAGACTCGTAATAAAAAGGTGAATGCCTTTTCTTCTTACAATTTCAATTAAACTTTTGCTCGTCAGGCTGTGTCTGGACTGGGCAGGATGACGACTGCAGGTACTGGGCAGGATGACGAGGGCAGGTACTGGGCAGGATGACGACTGCAGGTACTGGGCAGGATGACGAGGGCAGGTACTGGGCAGGATGACGACTGCAGGTACTGGGCAGGATGACGAGTGCAGGTACTGGGCAGGATGACGAGTGCAGGTACTGGGCAGGAGGATGAGGTACTGCAGGTACCTGGGGCAGGATGACGAGGGCAGGTACTGGGCAGGATGACGACTGCAGGTACTGGGCAGGATGACGAGTGCAGGTACTGGGCAGGATGACGAGTGCAGGTACTGGGCAGGATGACGAGTGCAGGTACTGGGCAGGATGACGAGTGCAGGTACTGGGCAGGATGACGAGTGCAGGTACTGGGCAGGATGACGAGTGTAGGTACTGGGCAGGATGAGTGTAGGTACTGGGCAGGATGACGAGTGTAGGTACTGGGCAGGATGACGAGTGTAGGTACTGGGCAGGATGACGAGTGTAGGTACTGGGCAGGATGACGAGTGCAGGTACTGGGCAGGATGACGAGTGCAGGTACTGGGCAGGATGACGAGTGCAGGTACTGGGCAGGATGACGAGTGTAGGTACTGGGCAGGATGACGAGTGTAGGTACTGGGCAGGATGACGAGTGTAGGTACTGGGCAGGATGACGAGTGCAGGTACTGGGCAGGATGACGAGTGTAGGTACTGAGCAGGATGACGAGTGTAGGTACTGGGCAGGATGACGAGTGTAGGTACTGGGCAGGATGACGAGTGTAGGTACTGGGCAGGATGACGAGTGTAGGTACTGGGCAGGATGACGAGTGCAGGTACTGGGCAGGATGACGAGTGTAGGTACTGGGCAGGATGGCGAGTGTAGGTACTGGGCAGGATGGCGAGTGTAGGTACTGGGCAGGATGACGAGTGCAGGTACTGGGCAGGATGACGAGTGTAGGTACTGGGCAGGATGACGAGTGTAGGTACTGGGCAGGATGACATTAGGTACGGGCAGGATGACGAGTGTAGGTACTGGGCAGGATGACGAGTGCAGGTACTGGGCAGGATGACGAGTGCAGGTACTGGGCAGGATGACGAGTGCAGGTACTGGGCAGGATGACAGAGTGCAGGTACTGGGCAGGATGACGAGTGTAGGTACTGGGCAGGATGACGAGTGCAGGTACTGGGCAGGATGACAGAGTGCAGGTACTGGGCAGGATGACGAGTGCAGGTACTGGGCAGGATGACAGAGTGCAGGTACTGGGCAGGGAAGCAGTCCAAGACTCCAACTCACGATCTGTGGGGGTAATACTGATGAAATATTCATTTATTTTCTCTCTCTCTCTCTCTCTCTCTCTCTCTCTCTCTCTCTCTCTCTCTCTCTCCTCTCTCTCTCTCCTCTCTCTCCTCTCTCCTCTCTCCACTCTCTCACTCTCTCACTCTCCACCTCTCACTCTCACACACACACACACACACACACACACACACACACAACCCGAAGACATAAAAAAAATATTTCGCAACGTTCTTACGGTTCATCTGCGTTTTAAGCGGCCATCTGTGTCCCCTGGTTCCTTCTCATCTTAACAAGCAGACTAACCCCATCCACTCTTTTAGTGCTCACCTGCCAGCATTAGTGTGTTCAGAATGATTCTTACGAAATTATTGCATACACAAATTTTCGCTTGCCTTTTTCGGCAAGAAGAGCGTTGCTATTTAAGCAAAAGCCACAGGTTTACAAGGACAGACAGATGATCTTAAGAGTGCAAAACAAGGCACGGAGGCTGATGGAAATCTTTCACACTTTTCCGTGTTTCATCAGGAGCTATGCAGTGTTGCCAGAGCAGCAACAGGTAAATTGAGGGGAAGTTTTCTCAGAGGAAAGGTAACATTATGAGGCTGACCTCTTCCATCTTAGAAAGGCTCTTACTGCTGCTCCTCCACCTGCTTTTCCCGCTCCTGCTTCTGCTTTTGTTCCTCCCGCCCTGGTCAAGCATCCAGAGTTCCTCCACCGCGATAACAGTGTTGGTTCTCACTATTGTTTGCTCCTGTGACATGATCACTGCCCACACAAATGAGACATTTTTGACTCCCTTGCTCTTATCCCGTGGTTTTATTTACCCTGTGAGGGTGAAGCTGGGAGAGAGGGGGGATGAGGTTGTGGAAGAGGTGGTGGATTGGGAGGAGGAAGGTGGCGGGAGGAGAGGGAGTAAGTAGAGAGTAGAAGAGAGAGGCGAGAATAGAAAAGGTAAAACCGGGAATGTGTTGGTGTTTGGAGAGGAGATGGGGTAACTCAAGGGAAACTTAAGAGGTGTTGGAAAAGCCAGGAGGACTAGGCAAGTCCCGTGGCTCGGTTGGTAGCGTACTCTGCTCACATATTGAGTGTCCGTGGTTCGATCCCCGGCCGGTTGGAAACGTTAGGCATGTTTCCTTACACATGTCCCTGTTCACCTAGCAGTAAGTAGGTACCTGGGTGTTAGTCGACTATTGTGGTTCGTATGCTGGGGGGTGGTACTATACCTTAGGGCTGGGCTTTGAAACGAACTGAGGTAGAATAATAGTTCTTAGCCTGTAAAATTGATGTGTAAAAAAAGAATTGTGATGCCGCTACTGATCGATTAGAGGGAAAGAAACTGAACCACGACCTACTATAAGTTCCAGATCACCCAGACTGTGATAGATATGGGAGCCGAGGGCCAACAACAGCAACAGCCTGGCTGAAGGGGCAGTCAAGAGTTCTGGCCCCCCATCCCGTGCTGAGAGAGCAGTAAAACCCGCAAAACATGCTACAGGTAACTCACAGGAAAATCAGACACAGATGCGTCACATGCATATCTCTAGTCCATTCCTGGGGCGGGGGTCATCGCCCCCGTGGCCCGGCCCCAGACTAGGCACAGGTACATCTGTTTGGGTATTTCTTCAAGACACAGGAGGTCCCCGATTTATAAACTTCTTTATTGATATAAGCAGTCTTCCAGTGGGCCGCTGTCAACAATATGTTGATCTGAGCACAAATTTCGGCTTTTCCGCTGTGAAAATTTTGAGGAAATCAAGACTGGAAGTTTAGGTTAGGTTTGTCAGGAAGTAGGACGTGCGTTTCATGACGCGGGTTTTAGTCATATAATGACCCGCACCTGGAGCTTTTGGTCATCTGACCAAGGCCTTCCACTGGCTTACCGGTCTGGAATGAAGTTTAAAACAAACTCAAGTGATAATACCAGATCTCACTCTCAAGGATCACAACAGTGTCATTATAACATCCACAAGGTAAATGATAGGCTGGATAACTAGAACCTTCAAAACAACAGATACCAGGCTGTGCTGGATATATGGACCTGCAGGCCGCCTGGTTAACCAGGCAAGCACTAGCTTACAAACCTGGCCCAGGGCCGGTCTCCGGGAGTAAAAAAAAAACTCCAATCTCGTACCTTTACCCTTGATATACCTTGATATCTCTTCATATCACTTGTTATACCTAGGCTGGAATACTGCTATACTCTTAACAGTTTACTTAAGACAGGCAAAATTGCAGATCTGGAGAATGTGCAGAGAACCTTCATTGCAGTTGCATAAATTGAGTCAAACACCTAATTTTTTTACGGTGCTTGAAGTCCCTCGATCTGTACTCCTTGGAATGTAGGCGAGAAAGATGCAGTGTAAGTTACAACTGGAAAATCCTATAAGACTGGTCACCAAGCTGCACGTAGAATTCACTCAGTATGAAATTAAGAGTCTAGACAGAAGATACAAAATAACCTGAAAGTCAGGGATGCAGCGAGTACACTAAGATATAACTCAAGCATAAAGGGGCAGAGAGTTTTCAACACCGGGT
The DNA here is from genome assembly GCA_009830355.1 of Cherax destructor. Taxonomy (NCBI): domain Eukaryota; kingdom Metazoa; phylum Arthropoda; class Malacostraca; order Decapoda; family Parastacidae; genus Cherax; species Cherax destructor. Next base: position 40,849 of record WNWK01004910.1, read on the forward strand.
GTAGTGCATTACGTTCGACAGCCTGGTTGATCAAGTCATCCATTGGGAGGACTGGTCCGGAGCGGGCCAGGTAAACAGAGGTTCCAATCTCCCTTGCCATGGATTTAAACCTTCCTTGCGAGGGAATCGAATGTACTTTGCCAGGGGTTCAAATCTCCCTTTCCAAGAGTTAGAAATGCCAGGGTTCAAATCTCCCTTTCCAGACGTTAGAAATACCAGGGGTTCAAATCTCCCTTTCCAGGAGTTAGAAATGCCAAGGGGTTCAAATCTCCCTTTCCAGGAGTTAGAAATGCCAGGGGGTTCAAATCTCCCTTTCCAGGAGTTAGAAATGCCAGGGGGTTCAAATCTCCCTTTCCAGGAGTTAGAAATGCCAGGGGGTTCAAATCTCCCTTTCCAGGAGTTAGAAATGCCAGGGGGTTCAAATCTCCCTTTCCAGGAGTTAGAAATGCCAGGGGGTTCAAATCTCCCTTTCCAGGAGTTAGAAATTCCAGGGGTTTAAATCTCCCTTTCCAGGATTTAGAAATCCCAGGGGTTCAAATCTCCTTTTCCAGGAGTTAGAAATGCCAGGGGTTCAAATATCCCTTTCCAGGCGTTAGAAATGCCAGGGGTTCAAATCTCCCTTTCCAGGAGTTAGAAATGCCAGGGGTTCAAATCTCCCTTTCCAGGAGTTAGAAATGCCAGGGTTTCAAAGTATAACTGCATTTTGGACTGGCTTGGCGAGACTCTCCATTACTGGGCACATTAGCAGTCATTCTTAGGGATATTGATGCAGTGATGTTTTAAGTGCGTCGAGTCCTAATGGTGAACCATAACAGTTGAAATGAGAGTTGTTGTTGTAATGGCCACACTGCAAATTATTATTACAATTCAGAATTGAAAAGAAAAAAAAAGATACTCTCTGTATTGGGGGGGTTAATTAAGTTTGTCTAGTGTGTGTGTGTGTGTGTGTGAAAGCAGTGTACGTAATGTCCGTCTTGTATAATCTGAAGTTATGGAGTGTTCGAACATTTTTCTGATGTTACAGAGTTTGCAAGTCTCTCATGTTTCTCCCGATGTTTACCTCTGGAGATGTGTTTAGTGTGATGTTGTCCCCAGACCCTCTTTATTCTTGCTACCATCTCTCTCTTAGGCTGTGTTCTGGCTCCTGTTTTACCTCCCCTACCTGGAGTATACTTTGAAGGGTGCTCCAGGGTCGACGCCCCCACGGCCCTGTCTTCGACAAGGCCTCCCGGTGGATCAGGGCCTGATTAATCAGGCTGTTACTGCCAACACCAACAGCCTAATCACACGTGCGGGGGCTTGTGATCCCGTTCTGTGATTTGTCCTCATTTGTGTTATTACGATTTCGTGAGTCTTGATAGCAAGAAGCAAACGCCTGACCCCAAGCCAGTATAGAAAGGTTCTCGAAGCCTTTCACGGATACCATGCCTCGAAAATATGACAATTTATATGAAAGTGACTTCCATTAAGGAGAAAGTAAACTTTGAAACCAATGTAAATCGAGTCTTCCAGTGGGCCCCAGAAAACAATAAGATCAATGAAGACAAATTTGAGATCTTCCACTAGGGAAAATTTGTGGAAATAAAAGCTGGAAGAGAGAAAATACAATCAAACCACTCTATTGAGCGAAAGAATATAAGGGACCTAGGAGTAACTGTGACGGAAAAATCTTATGGCAGTTTGATTTTTTCATTACTAGAATGGCTAAAATATTTTGTGTTAATATTTGCCTTCTGCACTAGCGTTATCTTCTTGGCTCTGTTTACTGAGTGTAGCTTAACAAGGCTTTATTCAAATTATTAATCCCAGGAAAGTCGAGCAGTGTGAAAGTGTTATCTGACTTTTACTTGGAGTCGTTTCCAGAGGTCACAGTCCTCTGGCCCGGTCCCAGACCAGTCTTCCTGTTAGTACCCGTTGCTCGCAGTTTCATATAACCACCACAGTATGGCTGATCAGGAACTGTTTTGAGAAATCTGTCGAGTTCCCTAGTGAAGACAGGTTAGGGGTTGGTAATCAGCCCTCATGCGTGAAGGGAGGGTGCTGAAGAGTGTGGTTCTGATCCCTTAACACTTATTGAGTTCTCTCAGTGTACTCGTCGCTTCCCTGCTTTTCATTGGAGGAATCCTGCACCGTCTGCCAAGACACTTGTGTTCATTAGTAGTAATTTTGGTGTGCAGATGTGCATTGACACAGTTTTTAAGATGTTCCTTCTGTCTTTAGTCCTCTTGGCCCTCTTCCTTTCCCCCACTCCTCCTCCTGTTCCTACTCCATATAGTTTTCTGATTACGTAGAGACAACACGTCATCAAATCCTACTCTCAGCCTGGTTCACAGGGATACACTCACTGTCGTCAGCGTGCGACCCTTCACTGACAAAACTGCGGCCTTCGTGACTTACACTACACACACACACACACACACACACACACACACACACACACACACACACACACACACACACACACACACACACACACACACACACACACACACACACACACACACACACACACACACCCCCCCAAAAACACACACACACACACACACACACACACACCACACACACTCACACACAGCACAGGCACAAGACACGTGTTGTTTACATATTGGGGTAGGAGGGAGGGGATTGTTGCCACCGGTGATAGGAGGAGGGTTTGCCACCAGTGATTGGTGGGGTTGCCATAAATCTTCTCATTAATCGCCATTTGGGGCCGGAAACTCGTAAATGCTCGTCGGTGAGAACACGACCCAACTTGTTGCGGTGCGCATCCCCAGTGTGGGGGGAAGGAAGGAGGGGGGAAGGGAGGGAAGGAGAGAAAGACGGGAAGAGCTATGTAGAGCAATATCCTACCAAAGTAGGAAAGGAGAGGGTCGACGCTTAACCAGTGAAGGAGAAACAGAGAAAGGGGTTAAAGGAAGGAAGGGAGAGAGAGAGATGGAAGGAAAGGGAGATCGTAGAAACGACCTATCACAAAGGCAAGCAAGGATAAACATGACGTCAACAAACAGCATCAAGACAGAGGAGTGTGACCTGAGATAAGGTCAGACAGACACCAGGATGCAGCGGTGACGGCAGACACCAGGATGCAGCGGTGACGGCAGACACCAGGATGCAGCGGTGACGGCAGACACCAGGATGCAGCGGTGACGGCAGACGCCAAGATGCAGCGGTGACGGCAGACACCAGGATGCAGCGGTGACGGCAGACGCCAGGATGCAGCGGTGACGGCAGACGCCAGGATGCAGCGGTGACGGCAGACGCCAGGATGCAGCGGTGACGGCAGACGCCAGGATGCAGCGGTGACGGCAGACGCCAGGATGCAGCGGTGACGGCAGACGCCAGGATGCAGCGGTGACGGCAGACGCCAGGATGCAGCGGTGACGGCAGACGCCAGGATGCAGCGGTGACGGCAGACGCCAGGATGCAGCGGTGACGGCAGACGCCAGGATGCAGCGGTGACGGCAGACGCCAGGATGCAGCGGTGACGGCAGACGCCAGGATGCAGCGGTGACGGCAGACGCCAGGATGCAGCGGTGACGGCAGACGCCAGGATGCAGCGGTGACGGCAGACGCCAGGATGCAGCGGTGACGGCAGACGCCAGGATGCAGCGGTGACGGCAGACGCCAGGATGCAGCGGTGACGGCAGACGCATCAAGAACCAGAGGTTAAGAAGAAGCACCCTGGAAACCGGTCACAGGTGTGCGAGCGTGCGTGTGTAATTGATGACATTGCAGCAGGTGTGCTGTGGCCGGACCTGAGCGCCGTACACATGGGCTTGTGTGTACAGGAAGTGTCGTACCTGGCCCACTGATTGTGCTTCTTGCTAGCACCCAGGTGTCAACATGGATGTATGGTGCCACGTTCCCTTATTCTCCCTTACTCTCTCACGCCCTCCTTTACTTTAACCTCTTCCTCCCTTGCCTTTCTACTCTGATGCCATCCTCCCTCCTTTCTCTACTCTAACCCCCTCCTTTCCCAATTTATTCTAGCTCCTCCTTCCCTTCCCCTCTACTCGCATCCCTTTCTCCCTTTCCCTCTACTCGCATCCCTTTCTCCCTTTCCCTCTACTCGCATCCCTTTCTCCCTTTCCCTCTACTCGCATCCCTTTCTCCCTTTCCCTCTACTCGCATCCCTTTCTCCCTTTCCCTCTACTCGCATCCCTTTCTCCCTTTCCCTCTACTCGCATCCCTTTCTCCCTTTCCCTCTACTCGCATCCCTTTCTCCCTTCCCACTTTACTCTCACCCACTCACTTTCTCTTCACCACACTATGAGAATCTTTCTAATTTGTAATTCACCAGAGCCTCTTAATGAGGTGTTGGAAGAATGTATACAGTTCTCATCTCACTTGTTGTTCATTGTATTTGAGGTGTGTGTGTGTTGTGGTTGCAGGGGTCGAATCATAGCTCGACCCCTGTGTGTGTGTGTGTGTGTGTGTGTGTGTGTGTGTGTGTGTGTGTGTGTGTGTGTGTACTCACCTAATTGTACTCACCTAATTGTGGTTGCAGGGGTCGAGACTCAGCTCCTGGCCCCGCCTCTTCGCTGTCTGCTACTAGGTCTCTGCTCTCCCTGCTCCATGAGCTTTATCATACCTTGTCTTAAAACTATGTATGGTTCCTGCCTCCACTATATCTTTCTCTAGTCCATTCCACTTCCTGACTACTCTGTGGCTGAAGAAATGTTTCCTGACATCCCTTTGACTCATCTGAGTCTTCAGCTTCCAGTTGTGTCCCCTTGTTTCTGTGTTCCCTCTCTGAAACAACCTGTCACTATCTACCTTGTCAATTCCCCGCAGTATTTTGTATGTCGTTATCATGTCTCCTCTGACCCTTCTTTCCTCCAGTGTTGTTAGTCCTATTTCCCTCAACCTTTCTTCATAAGACAGACCCCTGAGTTGTGGAACTAACCTTGTCGCAAACCTTTGCACTTTCTCTAGTTTTCTTACGTGCTTGACCAGGTGTGGGTTCCAGACTGGTGCTGCATATTCTAGTATGGGCCTGACGTACACGGTATACAGTGTCTTGAACGATTCCTTGTTAAGGTAACGGAACGCTAATCTAAGGTTTGCCAGACGCCCATATGCTGCCGCAGTTATCTGGTTGATGTGTGCCTCCGGAGACGTGCTAGGCGTTATACTCACTCCAAGGTCTTTCTCCTTTGCCGAGGTTTGTAGCCTTTGTCCGCCTAGCTTGTACTCTGTCAGCGGTCTTCTTTGCCCTTCTCCGATCTTCATGACTTTGCATTTGGAGGGATTGAATTCGAGAAGCCAACTGCTAGACCAGATGTCGAGCTTGTCCAGGTCTGTTTGCAGCCCTGTGTGTGTGTGTGTGTGTGTGTGTGTGTGTGTGTGTGTGTGTGTGTGTGTGTGTGTGTGTTGTGTTGTGAGATTGATGGATATACATAGATATCGCAAAAGACTGAGAAAGCATAAGATAAGCACACCGAAGGCCAGGAAAAGTAAAAGGTAGATAATTGAAAACTTTCAAAACAAGAGAAATAACGCAAGTGATTCCTGGCAGATAATCTGGCAGATAACCTGGCAGATTTTTCTGTCATTGCCCCCGCAAGCAAGTCTTGACTAGGTCTCCTGGTTGCTTTCTTGGTCATCCAGACTGCTGTCTGTGTTGAAGCTTGACCTGGGCTAGGCTTCCTTGTTGATTGGTCAACCAGTCTGCTGCTATTGGCCGCTCACTGGACCACAGTCATCACAGCCTGGTTGATCTGACATTTGACGGTATCCTATAGTCTTCGACCTCCTACCAACAGACAGAAGAAACAATGTATGAAGGTTTACAATTTTTTTTCTCTCTCTCTCTCTCTCTCTCTCTCTCTCTCTCTCTCTCTCTCTCACTCACTCACTCACTCACTCACTCACTCACACACACACACACACACACACACACACACACACACACACACACACACCGCTCATGGTTGTCACTGGTGACGTCTTGCATCTCCAAATTCCTGTTGTGTTAATTGTCAATGCGGAATATTGACAGCTGAGACAGTGCCCACCCGTCCTAGTGATGTGTGAGGGACGACCTGTGACCTGGCCTTCTGAGGGACGACCTGTGACCTGGCCTTCTGAGGGACGACCTTTGACCTGGCCTTCTGAGGGATGACCTGTGACCATAACCTGACCTCATTAGACAACCTACGAATTAACTTACCTACCTGTAGGGTGCTCTATTAATATTACTACTACTATTAATACAGCAACTGCTGCTCCTACTACTACTATAGCAACTACTGCTGCTGCTACTGATATTAGTACAACTATTGCTACTATTCGTACAACTACTACTACTAAGTTCACTTTATATATCAACCTGGAACACATTCCTCTGTTTTATATGTTATCTTAAGTTCATGTTATATATCATCAATCTTGAACACATCCCTATGTTTTATATGTTAAGTTCACTTTATATATCATCAGCCTGGAACACAACCCTATATTTTATATGTTATCTTAAGTTCACTTTATATATCATGATCCTGGAACACAACCCTATGTTTTAAATATTATCTTAAGTTCACTTTATATATCAACCTGGAACACAACCCTATTTTTTATATATTATCTTAAGTTCATTTTATATGCATCAGCCTGGAAAACAATCCTATGTTTTATATAAAACATAGGGTTGTGTTCCAGGCTGATGATGGTAAGCAGCAACCTTAAACCAAGACAGCAATGCCTAAGCGTACGTAATAAGGCAAATAGATTACTGGGATTTATATCAAGAAGTGTTAGCAACAGAAGTCCAGAGGTTATATTACAGCTTTATACATCATTAGTAAGGCCTCACCTAGATTACGCAGCTCAGTTCTGGTCTCCATATTACAGAATGGACATAAATTCGTTAGAAAACATTCAGCGTAGAATGACTAAATTAATACATAGCATTAGAAATCTTCCTTACGAAGAAAGATTGAAGACCCTAAAATTACATTCACTTGTAAGACGTAGAATGAGGGGAGACATGATCGAGGTATACAAGTGGAAAATGGGTATTAACAAAGGGGATATAAATAAGGTCTTGAGGATATCTCTCCAAGAGAGAACCCGCAATAATGGATTCAAGTTAGATAAGTTTAGATTTAGAAAGGATATAGGAAAGTATTGGTTTGGAAATAGGGTAGTTGATGAGTGGAACAGTCTGCCTAGTAGGGTTATTGAAGCTAGGACCTTGGGTAGTTTCAAATTTAGGTTGGATAAATTCATGAGTGAGAGGGGTTGGATTTGAGTGGGACTCGCACATGAGTGGGTAGAATTGTCAAAGCTTATTTCTTGGGTAGCATTGAAAATTGGGTTGAGCAAATATTCTGTTAGTGGGACGGATTGTGAAGGACCTGCCTAGTATGGGCCAACAGGCCTGCTGCAGTGTTCCTCCTTTCTTATGTTCTTATGTTCTTAACTTAATATAATATAAAACATAGGGTTGTGTTCCAGGGTGATGCATATAAAGTGAACTTAACATAATATATAAAACACATTGATGTGTTCCAGGCTGATGATATATAAAGTGAACTTAATATAACATAAAACATAGGGTTGTGTTCCAGGCTGATGATATATAAAGTGATCTTAATATAACATATAAAACATAGGGTTGTGTTCCAGGCTGATGATATATAAAGTGAACTTAAGATAACATATAAAACATGGGGTTGTGTTCCAGGCTGATACATATAAAGTGAACCTAATATAATATATAAAACATTGGGATGTGTTCCAAGTTCAGTTTATATATCATCAGTGTGGAACACACGGAATAGGAGAATTTTTTTCCTGGGTAGAGGCATGGTTGAAAAATAGGCAGCAGAAAGTTTGCATAAATGGGGAGAAATCAGAATGGGGGCATGTCACAAGCGGTGTTCCATAGGGGTCAGTGTTGGGCCCCTTGTTATTTACAATTTACATAAATGACATACATGAGGGAATAAATAGCGACATAAGCAAATTTGCTGATGACACCAAAATAAGCCGTCCATTTCATTCTAATGAGAACGTTAGAGCACTCCAAGATGATTTGAATAGACTGATGCAGTGGTCAGAGAAGTGGCAGATGCAGTTTAATATAGACAAATGCAAAGTTCTAAATGTTGGACAGGAAAATAACCATTCCACATATAAACTAAATAATGTAGATCTTAATATTACTGATTGCATAAAGGATTTAGGAGTTCTGGTTAGCAGTAATCTGAAACCAAGACAACAGTGCATAAGTGTTCACAGTAAAGCTAACAGAATCCTTGGCTTCATATCAAGAAGTATAAATACTAAAAGAAATCCTCAGGTTGTTCTTCAACTCTATATATCTTTGGTTAGGCCTCATTTAGGTTATGCTGCAGTTCTGATCACCATATTGCAGAATGGATATAAATGCACTGGAAAACGTACAGAGGAGGATGACAAAGTTGATCCCATGTATCAGAAATCTTCCTTATGAGGATAGACTGAGGGCTCTGAATCTGCACTCTCTAGAAAGGCGTAGAATTAGGGATGATATGATTGAGGTGTATAAATGGAAAACAGGAATTAATAAAAGGGATGTAAATAGCATGCTATAAATATCTAGCATAGACAGGACTCGCAGCAATGGTTTTAAATTGGGAAAATTCGGATTCAGGAAGGATATAGGAAAGCACTGGTTTGGTAATAAAGTTGTTGATTAGTGGAACAAACTCCCGAGTACCGTCATAGAAGTTAAGACGTTGTGTAGTTTTAAAAATAAGTTGGATAAATACATGAGTGGGTGTGGGTGGGTGTGAGTTGGACCTGACTAGCTTGTGCTACTAGGTCAGATGCCATGCTCCTTCCTTAAGTGAATGTGACTGACCTAACTAAGTCAAGGCATTAGCTTACGCCGGTGGGAGAATTGGACTTGCCTCGCATGGGCCAGTAGGCCTGCTGCAGTGTTCCTTCTTTCTTATGTTCTTATGTTCCTGCTTTCTTATGTTTTTTTTTTTTTTGGTAAACTGGCTTCATAGGGAGGCAGTGTAGCTACAACACTGCTGTACTGCCACCACCAGATGTCTAAAAGTTAGTAACCCACACTGCTGCAGACATTAAGATGTCTGGAACTTTCTCCACATGTCAACTGCCAGACGTCCCAGAGAAGTCACGATAAGCAGAACCATTAGATAACTGTGGTGTAGTCAAATGGAAATACCTTTGACTGGTTTTGAGAGTTTTCCTATCCCCGCAACTCTGGATCAGGCTTGTCTGGCACTTGCCTGATCAGTCTGGCTGTTCCTGCTGGCAGCCCACTCGCCCACCTGTCCATTATAGCCTGATTGATCCGGCACTTGGTAGAGTGCCTGAATACGTTCAATCAAACATCTAAACCACTGGGAGCGTTTGAAGTCCCTCCAACTGTACTCCTTGGAACATAGGCGAGAAAGGTATCATCATTGGCTCAGCGTCTCTTACCTTGAAATTTCTAGTTATCCAGTCTACCATTTCTCTCGTGATAGCAATATTAACATTGAAGGTGAGATCTACATACATCAGTACTAAGTCTCACACCCGGGACTTTCACTCTGCTGAATTATTTGAGCTTGTTCTCATGCAGGTTTCTGCATTGCAGTGTGATATGTATTGTGGAGAAGTGTGCTATGATTTAATAAACCACGTAATAAATTGTGAGTCATAATTTTATAAATACTGTCATACATTTGTGAGCACTTTAGGGTTAGCTTAAGCTGTAAAATGTAAGGAATTCATGTCATGACTTATTTTCCATGGATGTGTGTATAGCGTTGGTGTGTGAGCGTGGGTAGTCACGCTGGAACAGCGTGGGTAGTCACGCGGGAACAGCGTGGGTGACCAGCATGTAGGCCAGATGCAGTTCATGTAAGCTAAATTTTGTACCTATTTGTTTATCATTCTCAAGCCGTAGGCTGTTTGTGTGGTTACCACTGGGCTCACCTGGGCCCTGATGTGGTTACCACTGGGCTCACCTGGGCCCTGATGTGGTTACCACTGGGCTCACCTGGGCCCTGATGTGGTTACCACTGGGCTCACCTGGGCCCTGATGTGGTTACCACTGGGCTCACCTGGGCCCTGATGTGGTTACCACTGGGCTCACCTGGGCCCTGATGTGGTTACCACTGGGCTCACCTGGGCCCTGATGTGGTTACCACTGGGCTCACCTGGGCCCTGATGTGGTTACCACTGGGCTCACCTGGGCCCTGATGTGGTTACCACTGGGCTCACCTGGGCCCTGATGTGGTTACCACTGGGCTCACCTGGGCCCTGATGTGGTTATGGCCGTGTTGGTTCAGTGTGGGCTGATGAAATTGGGCGAGATGGTGACGCTTTTCTGTAGGAGAAAGCGGTGGGGTATGGCGCCCTCTGGGCCCTCAACCCCCATACCTACATACTACGTGTGTTTTGTTTTGCTTTTATATCTTAGGCTGTCGGTGCTCCGTATGTATCTTTGCTTAGGTGTAAGTGCTGAGGGAAAGGAGTGTATGTATATTTTTCTAATAAGGAATTTTGCCTGAACTATCTGATAGCCAAACACTGGAGTAGTGAATGCTGATTTAGCGCTTTCTGTTTTTGATTAGGGTAGTCCTGGTGGCTCATTTTCCATGATATGCTTGTAACTTTTACCTTTGCCCCTAGACAAGGCCGCCCTTAGGCGCCCATTTTCTGCCTAAGATTAAGGTAACAGTCCTATACTCCTTTACAGTCTTTATTTCCGCCATTCTCCCATAGCCGAGCAGTTGAAATTTGTCCTCGTTGAACATCATATTGTCAGAGAATTTAAAAACAAACTTTTCATGCATGAGGATAGGGATTCTAAATTATCTTGCAAGTACAGGAGCAGAGCAATGTTCCTAGTGTCCCGTCTTTAATATTATTATTATTATTAACGTTTCAGCATTTAGCTTCCGACTGTCGTCCACAAGAATCGACTCCCTCCCTCTTTACTGCTATTTGGGGCGGAAGTAGCGGGTGTAATGAGGCGCCTCACCCTGCCCAGAATCGAACCAATCCTTTCTACTGAATCACTTCATAAATCAAAGCTCTCGGTAAATCTTACAACTTCCTTTTGGGTTCTTTTGATGTGTGAGCTGATTGCTCGCACCGTTTTGTGTGTGTGTGTGTGTGTGTGTGTGTACTCGCCTATTTGCTCGCCTATTTGTGGTTGCAGGGGTCGAGTCATAGCTCCTGGCCCCGCCTCTTCACTGATTGCTACTAGGTCCTCTCCCTGCTTCACGAGCGTGGAGCGTGTGTGTATGTATGTGTGTGTGTGTGTGTGTGTGTGTGTGTGTGTGTGTGTGTGTGTGTGTTTCCTCACAGAGTGAAAGCAACAGACCTCGCCTCTTTAAAGAGCTTGACAGACATTTACTGGGCTCTGTATAATCTGTTATTGGAATTTGCCTCCACCATATCCCCATCTTGCTTGTTTCTCTTCTCTGTTCTCCTGAAGCAAAATAAATATTTTCCAACAACCTATGGCTCATCGGTGTTTACGTTTTCCATTCGTGGCTCCTTGTCTCTCTTCACCTCTTCTCAGTCTGTATGTAATCCTAGAGATACCCCTCTGGATTTTGTAGGTCATGATCATGTCCCCTCTTTCCCTCTCTTCTAGAGCCGCCAAGGTTCAGTTAATCGAGTTTTTCTACATACCGTATACCTCCTTGGTTCTGGGATGAGTATTGTTGCAAACGTTTGGACCTTCTCTAGTTTTTTCACTTACTTAATCAGGCCGGGTCGGGCCTTTCCACTGAGGCTGCCCCAAGCATACCTCTTGTAGACCTGCCAAAGATTCTGGTAATCAACCAGCAGCAACAAGTAGGCCTGGTCCCAGACCAGGCCTACTGGTTGATGGTTTGACCAGTCCTGCTTTTGGTGCTGTCGACAATAGCGTAGGCACCACAGCCCTGCTCATGTATAGGAAATTCTGTGCTTGGATAATATAGAAGGTGATCGATATTTTGCCTTAATGTCTACCTAGAGTGTATTCCAGGGCCAGCGCCCCCGCGGCCCGGTTCCTAACCGGTTCCTAACCGAGTAGGCATTATCTATCTAGTAATTTCCGTGGAGGGAAAGTCATTGAAACTCCCCCTCCATCCCCTTCGTTCTAGTAGCACTCCCAGACACCACTACCTGGGAAATGAGGAACTAAGTTGAACTATTTAAATTTCCTCTTGAAGATAGCTAGGGGTCTGCTGGTAATTATATTTAAGAATGGAGGGCGTTGTAAAGTCTTGGTCCCTTTACACTGAAGCGCAAACACTATAATTAGTTCAGCTCTCGTGTTGCTAGTTTGTGAATGTAGGTAGGTAGCAATATTAGTTAGCTAAGGATTGTTAGTTAATGCACTGTGCGACGTGAGTTGATTAATAGAAGGAATGTTGTCATTGGAATGACCTTGGATGATATATGACAAGAATTAAGGTCTTTGGAGGGCATATATAATTTTTAAGACCGAATTAATATGTTGAAATGCCTCTAACTGTTAGAAGACGAAGTGTGGTGTTGAAATGACCGTACATGTCATTTATATTACAGAATGATGAAGGTAGAATGACACAAGACGTAGTTTATTTGACGGGGTTAGTGTTGGAAAGATACTGAATGTCTTTTATATGAGGGAATGACGATGCTGGAAAGACTTTAGATGTCAGTAGAATGATGAAGGTATGATGTAATTTTAGTTGTCATTAACATGACGGAAGGAAGGTGCTAGAATGACCTCAGGTGTCAGTGAGGTGGCGGACTCAGGTATTCTCCGTGAAGCAGCAGCGGGTAACACCAGGCTGTGTTGCTCTCCCAGCTCCTCTAAATATTGGCCACTACACCCTCTTTGATGTTCCAACTATCATACACAACACCAAGAATCAATAAGCTTGTGAGTGTGTGTGTACTCACCTAGTTGTGGTTACAGGGGTCGAGTCATAGCTCCTGGCCCCGCCTCTTCACTGGCCGCTACTGGGTCACTCTACCTGCGCCATGAGCTTTATCATACCGTGTGTGTGGGTGTGTGTGTGTGTGTGTGTGTGTGTGTGTGTGTGTGTGTGTGTGCGTGTGCACAGGGAGAGAAGAGAGAAAGGGAGGAGAGAAAGTGGACAGGGTAGGATAGGGTGAGATTGAATGAAAAGATTGAATGAATGAATAGGGTATAGAGACGCAGCTATGAAAGAGAAGGGACTGACTGGTGAAAGAGGGGAGGGAGGGAAGGAAAAGGAGGGAGGGGTGGGACTGACAGTGACGAAGCGATCATAGGGAAGCGAATACACCGAAAAAAAAAATGAAGACTTGTGGTTTGTGATTGAAAGAGGAGCCATGAGGAAGAGGAGGATGAGGGAAGAGGAGAGGAGAAGGAAGCAGGGAAGAAAGGTAAGAAGGATTAAAAAAAGAAAGAGGGGGGGGGAGGAATTGGGGAGCTTGGGAAGACTATTGTAAAGTCAGTGGTCAACACGCAACTAAGGGAGAGAATTAGAGGGATTTAGCAGTCAATTACGGTATATAACCACCCATTAGCTGGCTAGCTTCTGTGAGCCCCAGTAGTAGCGGTAGAGTGGGGACTGATTATATTGGTCCCCGCAACACCAGGTGAGGTGGGGACTGGTTATATTGGTCCCCGCAACACCAGGTGAGGTGGGGACTGATTATATTGGTCATCACAACACCAGGTGAGGTGGGGTAACCAGTCGTCGCTAGATATACGGTTTTCTCACATACAGTTTGTAGCAAATTTTGCTATATACGTTGTTTAGGTTACGTTAGTTCGTCTATCAATAATAATTAACCAACCACAACATAAAAAATCGTTAATAAAGGAGATATAAAGATAAAAATTATGTGCTAACATTTATGCGCAATAGAAGGATCTAAGTCAGATAATAACTGTTTAAGATTCATTAAGTCACCCATTTCACTGTCTTAGCGACAGTGGTTCACGGCGGGCTGGGGGAGGATATCGAATCTGGGGGTTACCGCCCCCGCCCCACGACCCTTAGATACACCCTTGATATACCTATGAAGGGTTTCGAGAGTTTTCCCCTGTTACCGGATCCCGGTCTTGGTGCAGGCTTGTCTGGTGTTTACCTGGTCCACCAAGTAGTTGCTGCTGGCGGCCCGCTAGCCCAAATATACATCAGATCATGGCATGCTGAGCGTGCATCAGGACTTGTGCTGACGGAGGCAAGGTATTAATTAACAAGAGAGGAGATTAACGAAGGGGGGGGTCGGCTACTGGAAATTATTAGCAGTGGGATTATCACTGGATTATTGAAGACAGGAGCCAGATTGTAGGGGCGTAGAGGGGTCAAAGGATTGACCAATAAAGGAGGATTAGGCGTATAAATTATTATTGCTTGGATGAACTTTATTTTGGAGCAATAGCAGTAATCTGGACAGGAAGGTTTAAATGAGGATTTGAGATAATGAGTAGGTAATTAAAATGTGCTCTTTATTAAAGTTCATAGGGCCAAGAAGTGGGGAGAGATGGAGGGTGAGGAAGTTAGAAAGAGGGGCGAGGTATGTAGAAGGGTGTGGAAAGATGGTTAGATTGAGGAGGGGAGGTGGAAGGATGAAAAAGGGGTGAGGGATTAAGTTTCCTTGAGAGGAAGGGTTCCGTGATGGAGGAGGGCGAGGTGGTGAAAGGAAGGGGTTGTGGTGGTGAAAGGGGGACGAGGGTGGAGTGATGGAGGGACACTGTGCAGTACTGGTATCATTAACCTGCCGGATCTGATGATACTAGAATAGAATTGTGTTAAAATTAATAACTGGGCTTTTACTTATTAATTCTACGTTCTTAACTGTTTGCCATTCTTGTTGCCCTCAAGCATTTGCAAACTACGACCTCAGATGATTTAATGGTAGTCGACTCTTTTACTCATTACTTTCTCTAAATAACCTCAGACGTGAATGTAACATGCTTGTGTGAGTGACCTTGTACACTTACACGACAATTAAGGGACCATAATTAAACTTTTGTGGATTCTTTTCACATAAGCCTATAGGAATATGACAAATTTGATTACTAAACAAAAATTTGATTACTAAACAAGCATTATATGTCGAATATACTTTTTGTTTTTCAAATAGAAGTTTAAAAGAATGCCAGAAAATAACTAGAAATGAGTTTGAAGAAAGTAGAACAATAAGAATTCCTTAATGGTTATAATCATAACTATGATTTTAAAGGGGTGGACTGGTAAGCCAGCGGAAGGCCTCGGTCAGATGACCAAAGTTCCAGCTGCAAGTCATCATATGACTAAGACCCTCATTAGGAAACACTTGTCCTGTTTCCTGGCAAACCTTACCTTACCTAACCTAGAACAATACAAATAGGAGCTAGGAGTTGTCCATCATAACGAAATGTGTCAAGTTAAACATATCTATAGAGAAAGTAACAAGGCCAGGAAACTGCATGATGATGTTAATGCTAGACTAACACTAGGCTATGACAGTATGGGTTGTGTGGAGGTGTCACTGACATGGAATGTAAAGTATGTGGACAGAGATAGTGGCTAATCACTGCAACATTGCATCATGCGTTGGAAATTGTATAAAATATCGACAAGTTGATGATTAAGACACGTGTGCTACAGTATTGTTGAAACGTTT
The DNA here is from genome assembly GCA_009830355.1 of Cherax destructor. Taxonomy (NCBI): domain Eukaryota; kingdom Metazoa; phylum Arthropoda; class Malacostraca; order Decapoda; family Parastacidae; genus Cherax; species Cherax destructor. Next base: position 56,446 of record WNWK01004910.1, read on the forward strand.
CGCCCACTACAGTTAAATACAGAGGTTGCAGGTATAGTTGTGAAATTGTAATCAGTCCATCAACATTGAAGAAATAGTATTTGAGGTGGTCAGTCCCTCGGCCTGGAGAAAAGCTCAGTTCCATGGAGCTGAAGGCTCATGGAGGTGTCTTCAGAGAAACCTCCATGCATATCTTTCAGGATATGGCAAAACTCCGCATTGTTAATAAGATATCTGAAATCTTGAGACTATTTCCGCACTTTGCATCGACTAGATGAATGAATTGTTTTTGAAGAGACTGCAACCCAATAATGATCAATATTTTAGCGCTAATAAGGTACGTAAATGTTTTTGAGATTATAACTAGTGTTCATTAGCTTTCTGAAGAAATTGCAATACAGGGAGGCCCCGCTTTATAGCGCTTAGCTTTACAGCTGCATTAAGCAGCTCTTTTCTGTTATACGCATTCTTCATTTTTTTTTCAGACTTCCTACAATAAATATATTCAACACTCACTGTAAGCTAAGGTCGAAAATATTTTAAATGTGTACTGTATATGCATTTTTTTTAGGCCTAGCTATATTGCCCACTTAATATATGATAGTGTAAACTTATCGGGCTGTTATATGCATTTGAAAGTGAAAGCAGCCTATGATTCACTTTACAGCAGTAGCCCAGAACCTAATGTGCTGTATAAACGGGGCGCTCCTGTATATGAATTGACTGTAAAAAAAAACTTTTTCGTTATATAATTATGTCCTGTGGGGTCTGATAAGGCCCATTGTAACCTCCGTAATCCTGTTTTTTGCACTACCGCTTACTGATGCACAGTAGACTAGCCGCTCAGACGGCGGTTTAATGGGATGTGTTGTGGATGGTGTGCTGGACGCTGCTTGTTGATGACCCAAATCCAATCCAGCTCAGTCATTCATGAGGAATTAAGACATCGATCAAGTTCATGAGCTCGTCCGTGCGGAATGCTTTTACGTACGTACTCGTTCGCGCAGAGTAAGTCTGCGAACTCTCGTTGGTGCGGAGCGAGACATGTAGCTAGTTAGCGAACTTTACCTTCTTCAAGGATGCCTCGGTAAGTATGGGTCTTTGATGGTGGGCTCTCTCTCTTTCACCAAGCTGCCTTTGATGTGCTCGCTGACACGGTAAGTCAAGACAGCAACTTACCCAGGAGGAGATCACCACGATGGCCTACCTCCTTGGCTGCCCCTGTGCGTTTTTCCATTGATTATAAGTAGGAATTGAGAAAGTATGGTAGAAAGGCTCAGTTCAAAGCATACTGTTTTTATGTGGGAAAGGAAAGGGTGTTGGTGTTCATCAGTGTGTGAAGACTAAGTGAACGGTTGTAGGCGAGGGTTCCCACTGTTTAACTCTCGTATAGAATAGGGCAGCAGCACATTGCAGATGTATCCAATTTTGACGTGATACTGAATGTCAATTTCTTAACGCTTCCATTTTTTTTTTAAATAATTTTGGCTTTATTATTGGTTAGGTTGTGTTCGGTTAGGTTACATAAACCTATAAGAAAACGCATATTTAACCTTCATACGTTTTGCAACGAGTTAGCAAAGGAAAGAAAAAGAATTATACGTTCGTTTAGGCTTTGGATACATTAAAAAAAATGAACTGTGATTTTAAAAGGCACACGCATATGATGGCCACATAAAAAGTACATTATGTAAATAAATCATAGAACGGGTGGGGATCGAACCATAGCAGGGTACTCCCAAAACTCTCAGGCTATGGTTCAAATCCCCACCCTTTCTGATTTGTTTGTAATCGTGTTTTTGGGATTTCGTGGACACATTTTACCTCAGGCTTTTCATCACCCTTTTCATCACCCTTTTCATCGACAACCACCTAGATACCCATCAGTTACACAACCCAGGGCAACACGGGTTTAGAGCAAGTCGCTCCTGCCTGTCCCAGCTACTGGACCACTATGACAAGGTCCTGGATGCTTTAGAGGATAAACAAAATACAGATGTAGTATACACAGACTTTGCGAAAGCCTTTGACAAGTGCGACCATGGTGTAATATCGCACAAAATGCGTGACAAAGGAATAACAGGAAAAGTTGATAGATAGATCTATAACATGCTAACAAATAGAACACAAAAAGTAATAGTAAACAGAGTAAAGTCTGAGGCAGCAGAAAGCAATATGAATTTCAATGAAGAGACCTGGGAGTGATAATGTCAGATGATCTCGCCTTCAAAGACCACAACAGTTTATCTACCTCATCTGGTAGAAAAATGATAGGATGGATAATGAGAACCTTCAAAACTAGGGACGCCAAGCCCATGATGATTCTCTTTAAATCTCTTGTTCTCTCTCTATGTTGGAATACTGCTGTACACTAACTGCCCCCTTCAAGGCAGCCGAAATTGCTGACCTGGAGAATGTAGAGAGAGCTTTCACGGGACACATAAGTACGATAAAGCACCTAAATTACTGGGAACGGTTGAAGTCTCTTGATCTGTATTCCCTGGAACGCAGGCGAGAAAGATTCATGATAATATACACTTTTGCATTGGGGAAATGTTGCAGGAGATGCAACATTCCCCCAATGAAAAGCAGAAGCGCCACGACTACACTAAGAAACAACACAATAAGTGTCAGGGGCCCAAGACTGTTCAACTGCCTCCCAGCATACATAAGGGGGATTACCAATAGACCCGTCTGTCTGTCTTCAAGAAGGCAATGGACAGACACCTAAAGTCAGTACCTGATCAGCCAGGCTATGGTTCGTACGTCGGTTTACGTGCGCCCAGTGGTTGATCAGACCCTGATCCACCACGAGGCCTGGTCTCAGACCGGGCCGCGGGGGTGTTGACCCCCAAAACCCTCTCCAGGTATAAGGGGAATTACCAAGAGACTCCTGTCTTCAAGATGGATCTTATACCTTTGATATATACCTTTGATATATACCTTTGATATATACCTTTGGTGAGTTCCGAGAGGCTTTCTACTCACGGAGCCTGGCTATGGGCCAGGCTTGTTGTTGCTGGTGGCCCGCAGATCCACATATCTACCACAGCCCGATTGATCTGGCACCTGGTGAAGCTACTTGTCCAGTTTCCTCTTGAAGACTTCTACACTTGTTCCAGCAGTGTTTCTGACATCTTCTGGTAAGGTGTTGAATAGTCTGGGACCACGAATGTTGATACAGTTTTTCCTTATTGTGCTCACTGCACCCTTGATAAATTCAAATTAGTTCCTGATCAGCCGGGCTATTGTGCCTACAGTGAAATGCGAGTGGCTAGCATCAGTAGCCTGATTGATCAGACCATCAACCTGGAGGGCAGTGACCCTCCCTCCCGTCCAGCGTCCCCAGAACAGCCTACAGGTAACCTGTAGGCTCGCTCTGCACCTGTTTTTTTTTTTAGTATTGTGGGTAATGCACTTTTGTACCTGTACTCAAATTTGTATCGTGCTGAATTTTGTTGAAACAAAAATTATGTAATTCTGGTAGTGGCTGGTGGAGGTAGTAGCAGTGATGGTGGTAGTAGCAGTGATGGTGGTAGCGGATATAGTGATCGTGACAGGTGGTAGTGGTGGTGGTGATTCAGATGGTTCTGTATAAAAGGGAGAGAGATGCTGCTGATGCTGCGCCTGTATGCTGTTTCCACCAGTTAGTTACCATTTTGTCCTAGGCACATGTCAATTAGACACTAGGCCTGTTGTATATATGTGTGTGTGTATGTAAGGAAACACTTCGAAATGTTTCTGGCCCACCGGAATTGAACCCGGCCCCTCCGTGCGTGAAGCCACCGGGGGCTGTACCAGTGCTGTTGATGTTGTGACTGCTGCTGCTGCTGCTGCTGCTGCTGCTGCTGCTGCAATACTTCCTCTGCTGATGCAGTAGAGGTCGTGTTTGCGGAAACTACTTAGTCTCCACAATGTGTGTGTGTGGGGTTTTAACGCGCTGTCTTGTCCTCGCCAAATTTGTGTGATGGCGAGGGATGGGCGAAAGGAAGGCAGAGAATTAATTTGACTAGACCTTGAGTCCGGGGGGTTGGAAAGAAGCGGAAAGTTATGGCGGGGAGAAACTGGATTATCAAGAAAGTTATGTGTTGGATTACTGGCGGAGGAGGAGGAGAGGAAGAGAGAGGAGGAGGAGCAGGAGATGGTGGTTATAGAGGAAGAGCTGGATGAGATAAAGTAATAGAATAAACAGTAATTGTAGTAGTGAGAAGAAAGGAGAACCAAGAAATGGCAGAAGAAAGGTGCGTACATTGGACTACGTGCGGCTGGCACTAATAACCTGGCCGATCTGTACATTAACCAGGAGGTCTGGTCTTGGACCTGGCCGCGGGGGCGATGACTCCCGAAATGGTTGTTAGATAAGCTTTCTACAGCCCTTCCCTCTCTTTCAACCCCTCCCTTCTTTACCACCCCTCCCTCGCACCTCCCTCCCTTCTTTACCACCCCTCCCTCGCACCTCCCTCCCTTCTTTACCACCCCTCCCTCGCACCTCCCTCCCTTCTTTACCACCCCTCCCTCGCACCTCCCTCCCTTCTTTACCACCCTCCCTCACCCCTCCCTTCTTTACCACCCCTCCCTCGCACCTCCCTCCTTCTTCCACCCCTCCCTCGCACCTCCCTCCCCTTTCTACCACCTCTCCCACCCATCCTAAACTTGCATTTCCCAGCCAGACCTTTCCTTCCTGCCAACCATAACTCGCACCTTCCTGCCGCCTCTTCCTGCCATCCCTCCTTTCAACCCCCTTCCCTCCGTGCCATCCCTCCCTCGCCCCTCCCCGCTATCCCTCCCAGCCACTCCTTACAACCATACCTCCCCTCTCCCCTCCGTGTACCTGTGAGTGACAGCAGTAATACACAGTCCGCACACAGAGCGGTCCTTACGACGACGTTTCGGTCCTACTTGGACCATTTACAAAGTCACATCAGTAAGGTCGCGAGGGCGTCAGTCCAGCCCTCATTATACCAGGTGAGGCGGCTAAGAGTACCTGTGCAAAGGTCACACAGGTTGGAGGTCGATTTATAGCACCGGCGCTGTATCGGGTGCCATTATTAGCTTGCCGTGCCAGCTGGTGTTAATCAAGTTGCAGGTGGTGGTAATACAATAGCTGGAATACCGTACCTCGCAGCTGGAGGACAGACCTCGCAGCAGGTTTGAAGATACCCGTAACCGGTTTAGAGATACCTGTAAAGATACCTGTAACCGGTTCAGAGTATTCCTTCATCCTGGTAGCCCAGCTTGAGGCCAGACCCTTCTTTTTGTGTCACTGCCTGGTCAATCAGTCTGTTGCTGCCAGCGTCCTGCATACCTACTTAGCCATCACAGCCTTGCTGTTATACCTTTCTCATACCTTATAGTATGAGAGCTTGCCTATTCCCAGAACCCGGTCCTGGGCCAGGCTTGTCTTGTGGTTGCCTGGTCAATCAGGCTGTTGGAAAAATAAAAACATAAGCAGTATAATGTGATCCTTTATTGACAACGTTTCGCCCACGCAGTGGGCTTTATCGAGTCGCAAACAGATAAAGCTCACTGCGTGGGCGAAACGTTGTCAATAAAGGATCACATTATACTGCTTATGTGTTTATTTTTCCATTGTGTCGGTATGTTATACCATTTATTTCCAATCAGGCTGTTGCTACTGATGGTGACAAACACAATAGTATAAGTAGGGTATATTTCGGCCTCTCGTTGAGACCCTCCTCAATAAATAAATTTACTGTTGGGTTATGCTTGTTATTACTAAACTTCAGTATGTTAGATAAAATAAACACAAGCGAAACTAATACAACATTTTTATTGTGGCAACGTTTCGCTCTCCAGGAGCTTTGTCAAGCCGTGAAAAACAACTTTGAATAAACAGAAGAATGAACAGGAACTCGAACTGTGGTCCCGGCATGTACCAAACCCAACGCTGTACCACGAAGCTTACAATAGGAAGCTTTTACATATAGCACCAAGTGTGACCCAATTGTCTCAGGACTACGGTTTCAATCCTCGTCCGTTTTGTCTATTCATTGCAATTTATCTTGAGGTTTATAATAGTTTTGTGTAGTGATGAGCATGGAGAAGCCGTCTACCGGCCAGTATTCTGCCAGTAGGCTGTTGGTGCTGGCAGCATGCATTAAAGAGATACCATAACCCAGCTAATCAGCTACTGTCTTGAAGACTTTATTAAGCAAATTTTGCTTTAATACAGGCAGCACCACTTGACCACTGTGGTTATATTTGACACTTGATGATGTGGGTAGTGCCTTAAGTGCCAGGGTGGAGTTTGATGAAGTGCTGTTGGCCGGGGAGGGGTCCGGGGCGGGGGGCGTAGAGCCCTCATATTATCTACAGTGCAATTGCCAGTTGGGAGTCATCCATTTTCTGGCTGGCTCACTCACGCTACTCTGCCACGGACGCTACACGGGAACACCACACGGTCACGGACCTCATGGGTAAGGGACGTGACGGTACCAGGCATCACGGTTACGGACGTCATGGTAACGGTACCAGGCATCAGAGTCACGGGTGTCATGGTAACGGTACCAGGGATCACGGTCACGGACGTCTTGGTAACGGACGTAACGGTACCAGGCATCACGGACGCCATGGTGACGCTACACTATCACTGATACTACTTGATGGATTAGTCTGGGACCGGGTGCCAGGGGCGTTGACCACTGAAGGAGTCAGCTGGTAAATTACAGGTCTTTAACTGCAGCCAGTCAGCAGAGCGGAAGAGGAATATGAGGGACTTAGAAGTGACGATGTCAGGAGTTCTCACCTTCAGGGATCACAGAAGTGTTATTAGGACGAACGCAAGGAAAATGATGCACTCTCTCTCTATTGGAATATTGTTGTGCCCTAACAGTCCCTTTTAAGGCAGTCGAATTTGCAGGAGTGGAAAATGTACAGAGAACCTTCACAACGTTCTTTAATCAGTCACCTGAATTATTGGGAATGAAGACCAAGGAGGCACAATATCCTGATTGGAACAATACACAAATAACCCGAAACGTCGTCTTAAGCTTGTTTCTCCTATAGGGAATGATTGGGGTCTCTCTCTGTTTACTCTTTGGAACATAGTCGAAAAGGATACATAATCTGCACCTGGAAAATTCTTGAGGAATTAGTCCCAAATCTGCACACACAAATCACTGAAGCAAGAGACTGTGCAGACGGTGAAAAATACCCAATTGTAAAGCAGCAGTGACATGAGTAGGAGACAACTCAATAAGTGTAAAAAAAATTACAACTTTTCAACAGCCTCCCTTCATACACAACCGGGAGGCCTGGCTTGGGACGCACCTTCATTACCTCCGGAACTCTTCTTCAGGTAAGTGTTGAGGTAAGGGTGGGTCCTCACGGTCACTGCAGCCAACGTTACTGGTGCCTCACGGTCACTGCGGCCAACGTTACTGGTGCCTCACGGTCACTGCAGCCAACGTTACTGGTGCCTCACGATCACTGCAGCCAATGTTACTGGTGCCTCACGGTCACTGCAGCCAACGTTACTGGTGCCTCACGGTCACTGCAGCCAATGTTACTTGTGCCTCACGGTTACTGGTGCCTCACGATCACTGTAGCCAATGTACTGGTGCCTCACGGTTACTGCAGCCAATGTTACTGGTGCCTCACGGTTACTGCAGCCAATGTTAGTGGTGCCTCACGGTTACTGCAGCCAATGTTACTGGTGCCTCACGGTTACTGCAGCAAATGTTACTGGTGCCTCACGGTTACTGCAGCCAATGTTACTGGTGCCTCACGGTCATTGCAGGCAACGTTAGTGGTGCCTCACGGTCACTGTAGCCAACGTTACTGGTGCGTCACGGTCACTGCAGCCAATGTTACTGGTGCCTCACGGTCACTGTAGCCAACGTTACTGGTGCGTCACGGTTACTGCAGCCAATGTTAGTGGTCCCTCACGGTCACTGTAGCCAACGTTACTGGTGCGTCACGGTTACTGCAGCCAATGTTACTGGTGCCTCACGGTCACTGTAGCCAATGTTACTGGTGCCTCACGGTCACTGTAGCCAATGTTACTGGTGCGTCACGGTCACTGTAGCCAACGTTACTGGTGCCTCACGGTCACTGTAGCCAACGTTACTGGTGCCTCACAGTCACTGTAGCCAATGTTACTGGTGCCTCACGGTCACTGTAGCCAACGTTACTGGTGCCTCACGGTTACTGTAGCCAATGTTACTGGTGCCTCACGGTCACTGTAGCCAACGTTACTGGTGCGTCACGGTTACTGTAGCCAATGTTACTGGTGCCTCACGGTCACTGTAGCCAACGTTACTGGTGCCTCACGGTTACTGCAGACAATGTTAGTGGAGCCTCACGGTTACTGCAGACAATGTTAGTGGTGCCTCACGGTCATTGCAGCCAACGTTAGTGGTCCCTCACGGTCACTGCAGCCAATGTTACTGGTGCCTCACGGTTACTGCAGACAATGTTAGTGGTGCCTCACGGTCATTGCAGCCAACGTTAGTGGTCCCTCACGGTCACTGCAGCCAATGTTACTGGTGCCTCACGGTTACTGCAGACAATGTTAGTGGTGCCTCACGGTCACTGTAGCCAACGTTACTGGTGCCTCACGGTCACTGCAGCCAATGTTAGTAGTGGCTCAGTAGCATTCCACACCATGAAACGGCTTTTCAAAACGACGTTTTTTTTTCTTTTTTGCCTGGTGCCCCTGGGAATTGTTGCAGTCACCAGGCAGAAAGACTAGGGGAGAGAGACAGCAGTGCCAGAAGTAGCAGTGGTAGCAGCAAGAGCACCATCAGCAAGAGCAGCAGCAGCATCAACAGTAATAGCAGTAACTACAGCAGTAGCAACAGCAGCAGTAACTACATCAGAGGGGAGACCTTATTAGTTTGTTCCCTCTGGCTCTTGGTATCAAAAGGAAGCACATTATTAACGTGCCACAAAATATGTAGCTCATTTCAACGCCTGGCTCCAGCAAGAGCTTTATTACACATTTTATTTATAGCTGGACACTTTATTAAAATTTAAGCCTCATATATAGGAGCTATACTGTGAAGGGGAGTCGTTAACCAAAACATTCATTTAGGCAGACCTTTTCGTTGATAGAATTGGAAAGGTCAGCTAGCCTGTCATTTGCAAAACACGACAAAGCTAAGGACAGGCTTCCTTGTTGCCTGCCTGGTCAGCCAGGTTGTTGTTGCTGGCGACCTGCAGGCCCCCAGAGCCTGTGCAGGCAAGTTATGCTAGTTATGTGGGACTGTGGGACATTAGCAGCAACAGCCTGGTTGGCCAAGCAGTCAACAAGGAAGCCTGGCCAAGAGGCATGCTACGAAACCGGTTACAAGTATGTCACAGGTAAGGGCAGAAAAAATAAAAGGTTGGATTTAATCTAGTGAATCAAACAAGAAAAGTGAATCAACCTAGAATTTATTGCTCTTAGAAGAATTTATTAGGTATCCCCTAATACTCTTTAAGAGTTTTCCTGAGTTTTTTTTTTTTCTTGTATTTTCCTTCCTGTAAGACGGGTTGCCAACCTTTCCTACGCCCCGCACACCTAGTTTGATTAATGTTGCAGCTCCTACGAAAGTTAATATCACATTTGAAGATGAAGTCAAATTTTTGAATCCCACGTTGAAGTAAATACAATTCTGCGGGTGAACACGTTGAACTCTTTGTGACTCTTGCACCCCCTGAAATGCCATCTCGCACGCCTTGGGGGTGCGTGTACCCCAGGTTGGGAACCCTGGGTTGAGAACCCCTACTCGGGAACCCCTACTCTAAAGTTTTCTTTCATAGTTTGAGAACGACTTATCCAGTTGGCTTCAAATTTGTCAACGCTGGTGTATTGTGACTCTGGAAAATGTTATGTAAATATTGGCGTGTGCAGGTACCCCTGGTGTTAATTTTACACCGATCATTCCTGGTGTGGTTCCTGTGCAGTAAGAGGAGAAGGTTCTTCTAGTGTCCGCACACTCTCAACACGGCTGTGTCCTGCTCAGAAGGTTGGCTTTGCATGCAAATGAAGACAGTCACAGCTAAAGACGTTTATTGAGGAAACGTTTCTCCACACGTGCCAGATCAACCAGGCTGTGATGAATATGTGGGGCTAGCGGGTAGCCAGCAGGAACAGCCTGGTTGACTAGACAAGAACCAGACAAGCCTGGCCCAGGGCCGGGCTGCGGGATTAGAAAAACTCTCGAAACTCATCAAAGGTGACCTTCAGTACGGAAGAAGCCACTTGTCGCAAAAACCTTAAACACCTTTAATTGTACATATCTCTATCTCCTTACTGTCTGTTTCACCAGTCACCTCCAGTCAAGATTGGGACTGTTAATGGAGTGTGTAGGTGCAAATTTCCAAATTTCATTTTTAAAATAGTATAGTTTTATCTTTTTCTAAGTAATAACTTGTGTGTTTTTCTTCTGCATAACTTAAATCTTGACACCCAAGAAATTTGGGATTTTGTAAACACAGACCCCCTAAGTTTACTCGCATATGTTAGTTAATAAACTTGAAATAGGAGCATAAGAGAGGAGGAACACTGCAGCAGGCCTACTGGCCCATACTAGGCAGGTTCTTCTCAAACCCAAACCCATTAACAAAAATATATGAAAAATGGTATGGTGATACCCGACGACATGTGGAAAAAGGCACTTAAATGGTTGGATTCTGAGCATTAAATGGAGAATGCCTCACCTCATCAGCTCTCCAACTTTCTGCGATGGTGGACTTTGCTCAAAGGAAGCTTCTCTTTGATTTTGGGCCGTGTAAGTTTTAATTTGCTAAGTTTATTCAACAAATTGGTTTCCATGCGATGACTGGAGAATACCGACTGCCTCTCATCTACTTCACAACCTCGACGCTACGCTGCTCTATCTTAATTACAGAGGTTTTTTATGGGGGGGGGGCTTGTTCAGGTCTTTGTACCTTTATTCCACTCACTACTCTACCACCAACATTACTACTACCACCACCACCACACCATCATCACCACTATCACCACCACCACCACTAAACCTACCACTCCCCCATCACTGTCACCACAACCATCATCACTGTTACCACCACCATCACTATCACCTCCATCACTGGCACCACCACCATCGCTGGCACCACCACCACCATCACTCACCACCATCACTCACCACCACCCACTTGAAATAATAACAGTGGAAACATCCACCTTGAAAAAACCACGAGGAGGAAATGCCAGCAAATTGGATATAACTCCCCCTGGGACTGCAATTTTTGACCGAGTTCCTCGATAATCCTGTTACTCCGTTGTCAAGGATCCTGTTAGTCCGACGCCGAAGATCCCGTTATTCAAAAGTACACATTCCCGTAATTCCGACGCTTTTGATCCCATTATTCCAGCGTCCTCACTCGCGTTATCTCAACGTTTACATTCCCGTTACTCCAGCGTTTACATTAGCGTTATTTGAACGCCATCATTCCCATTGTTAGAACGTCCACATTGCCGGTATTAGAACATCTACATTCACGTTCTCTTATCCAAACGTTTAATGTTATTTCAAGGTTCACATTCCCGTTGTTCCAACAGCGACATTCCCATTATTGCAGTGTTCACATTACCGTTATTCTAACGACTACATTCCCGTTATTTCGACATTTCACGTTCCCGTTATCTGTATCAGCCAACGAAATCACTAGTTCAAAACAACCTCTGTATGTTATCTTACTGTTATCTTTCCTTTCGAGGCTGAAATATGATACATGAAGAGAGACTCATAAATGACCTCTTCATAGAAACAAATGTCATGTTTGTAGTTCGGACAGAAACGCTCATCACAGATTTGAACGGCGCTGTCTATATCCCAGAATCCACTACCTGAAGGATATCTGAAGGGATGTTTCCGAGGGATCGACGCCCCCTTTCCCACGGCCGTTCCAGACGAGGCTTCCCGGTTAATCAAGGCCTGATCAACCAGGCTTTTACTGATATGAGCTACAGGCCGGCTAGCTGCTCAGGAACAGACACGAGGAACTTGGTAAGTGTCTTCTTGAAGACAGCCAGAGGTCTGTTGGTAATCCCCATTATGTATGATGAGGGGCTGTTGAAGAGCCTGGGGACTCGATAAAAATCTCCAACCAACTTTATTTCTTTTTTTTCTAAGGAGTAAGGGAAGGTTGATAATATCTGTCTGTTTGCATAAATAGGATAAAGCACAGACAGTGATTTGATCTGAAAGTTTGTTAATGCTTCGACGACAAAAATCTAAAAGATCCAGTCGATTTATACGAAGGAATCTTCATTTCGAATGACTGGTGTTCTGTGTGACTCCCTTGGCATGGTTCAGGACACAGCAGCTCTCTCTCTAGGTCAAGGGGCAAAACAGAAAAGACACTAATAGCAGAGGAAGGCTTTATTGTAGTCAACGTTTCGCTCACAGGCCAGTTTTTTCTTTGTGTTGACCTGAAAAAAATTGCGTTTGAGCGAAAATGTCCCGTAAAAACGCTTGTTCTGCTATAATTGTTTTTTTTATATTTCGCCTAATTGTCTGTATTTTGCCCGAATAACTCAGTTGGTACTGCCGTAACTCTTGCAGTACTGTGCTGACTTTCCAGAGTGTGTACACAGTATAGCTATTAGCGTTAATTGGCCGCCTCTAAAATGAAACTGAAATATATGCAAACCATAACGAGGAAGGTTCATGTAAACTGAGAAAATATTTATCAGGAGATAATAGTCGAGTATATTGTGATGATGAGGAGGCGTGGTATAAGAGTCCAGCAGGTGGTGTGGGACTACACATGTGCATCTACCTTAGCTGATACCTATCTCCAGTACACCAGGGAGGAAGGAGGGGCAGCTGCCACCTTCAGGGAGTCCCAAAAGTCTAGAAAATACGGAGAACTTGCCCATCATTGTATGTTTGTTCCCATAGGTCTGCGCTGTATGACCCTTGTGGTTTAGCGCTTCTTTTGATTATAATAATAATTGTTCCCATAGGCTCGGAGATCCTTGGCTCATGGGGAAAGAGTGCATCTAAGTTCCTTAAGAGCTAGGCGAAAGATTCATCAGGGTAACTAGGGATCCCAGAGCAGCTAGTTTTCTATTTCAGCAACTCAGCGCTGCTGTTCTGAGGGGTAATACCTGCTGTGTGTGTGTATATGTGTGTGTGTATATATATATATATATATATATATATATATATATATATATATATATATATATATATATATATATATATATTTTATATATATATATAATCATTTACCAAACTGCGGCAGGCCAGGATTCGACCCTACGACACATTGTCCCGCCTCAAGAGACAACACAACGTACCTTACCACTGAGCCAGCGATACTACAAAGATCACGCATCCAGCAGAGCTAGATGTTTTTCTCATGATCCGAGGACACTCGTGGCAGTGGTATCTCAAGGATTAATTTCAGCCTCCTAATGTTTGAATACCCGCCTCAACAAGCAGTCAGTATAGCAATGAAATCACGAAACAAGTGATTTTGAATCATTTACCAAACTGCGGCAGACCATGATTCGACCCTACGGGAGAATGTATCGTAGGGTCGAATCCTGGCCTGCCGCAGTTTGGTAAATGATTCAAAATCACTTGTTTCATGATTTATATATATATATTTGTTGTGTCTACCTACATAGAGGTCAACCCAATTTCCCCATGCTCCGGCCCCAGAGCAGGTCTCTTGGTGGATGAAGCCCTGATACACCAGGCTGTTACTACTTGACGCACGCAGTCCAACAAACGAACCACAGCCCGGCTGATCAGGACCTAATTTTAGGAACCTGTCCAGCTCCCTCCTGAAAACAGCAAGTGCTGTGTTGGTAACTCCACTATGGGGGTATTATCGTTGGACCTGTGTGACAAGCCTGTCACATACTTTTGATCGGTTTCGACTTGAGGCCAGGTTTCACTACTGACCACCTGGTCAATCAGGCTGTTGTTGCTAGCTACCTGCAGGCTCACATATCCATTACAACCCGGTTCAACAGGAACGTGCAGGAGTTAGTGGTTTATTGACTTGAATGGAAACTATTCAATTTACAGGAGTTATAGTCGGATTTAAATGAACAAGACAGGTTGCGTTCCTGCTTAATCAAAGAAATTCATTTTGTATTTTAAGAGAGCGAGATTGGGGAAGATGGCAACAAGAGAGTGAGATTGGGTGAGCAGTATTGCAGAGTGTCGGACAGATGTCGTCCGCTGCAAGACGTACAATGGTCCGGGAATTGGATTGAATCCCTCGCCAGTTTAAAGAACTCTCGCAGTACTGAAGTTTTCAGCGTTTTTCGCTCTAGGTTTTTTTTCCCCTTGGTTGGTGGATTACTGGAGGTGTGGAGACTGAACCACCTTGCCCTTCCACCACTACTCTCACCACCACACAAGCTTGGCTCACCACCACCACTACTGTGAGTGTATCCTTCAGACTGTGCTGTAGGACCACTTCTGAGTGTTGGTAAACACTAAGTCATGCTGGCGACCCCAACACTAGTCATGCTGGCGACCCCAACACTAGTCATGCTGGCGACCCCAACACTAGTCATGCTGGCGACCCCAACACTAGTCATGCTGGCGACCCCAACACTAGTCATGCTGGCGACCCCAACACTAGTCATGCTGGCGACCCCAACACTAGTCATGCTGGCGACCCCAACACTAGTCATGCTGGCGACCCCAACACTAGTCATGCTGGCGACCCCGGAATATTATAAATATACTACAGAAGCGTTGTGAAACTTACGTTGAAGTACCTGCGGTGAGCACCAACAACCTCACTGATCAAGCTGTCAATCGGGTGGTTGACAGACCTCCTCGATTATCATCGCGATGAGACGATAGCCCTTGAAGGCTTCAGGTAAATACAAGATCCTACTTGACAGGTATTGTACGTGCCTTGTCGTACTTGTGTTTGCAAGTGTTGAGTCATAGTTCTTGGCTTCTCCCCCTCTTGACTACTTTTCATCAACATTGCTGGTTTCTCTTCTCCAGAAAACGATCGTGCCTACTCGTGAAACTTCGTATGGCGTTGTTCGTGTAATAAGACATTTCAATTACCACGGTGAGATTAAATTAAAAAATACTTCCAAACTTCTCTGTGACTCATCTGGCTCATGCGTATCATATGCCAGGGTCTGCGAGCCGCTAATATCAACAGCCTGGTTGAGCAGGCTATCAACAGAGAAAAAGAATCCTCGTGTACGTTTAATAACTCTTTATAAACCTTTAGCTTCCCGAGAATTGTGTGTACTCACCTAGTTGTACTCACCTAGTTGTGGTTGCAGGGTCGAGACATAGCTCCTGGCCCCGCCTCTTCACTGGCCGCTACTGTGTGTGTGTGTGTGTGTGTGTGTGTGTGTGTGTGTGTGTGTGTGTGTACTTGATACTAGCCCAGGAAAGACTTGCTTCAGGCTGGTTTGCGTGAGAAGGTAAACAATTGCAACTACTCACAGGTATGTCACGGGCGCACGCAAGCCTGGCGCTCCGGTCTCCATCAAGGTTATTCCCGAAATTGTAGATTTACGCTGCTGCAGCGGGCCTGTGTCTGTCAGGGGTGTCTGTCAGGGGTGTCTGTCAGGGGTGTCTGTCAGGGGTGTCTGTCAGGGGTGTCTGTCAGGGGTGTCAGGGCCGTCCGTCTCATCTTGTTGAATGTATGCTTACTAACATCATTATCTGGGATATGGTCTGGAAGCCTCCAAACCCTGCTAGTGGCACCCCTGCTGCTTCACATCTGCTACTGGCACCCCTATTACTGGCACCCCTGCTACTGGCACCCCTGCTGCTTCACCCCTGCTGCTGCAACACACACACTGGGGACAAGCAGCAAGTTATTGAAAGACTTCAGGGAATTTTATGAAACACTTCTGCCTTTTTTATTCTCTCCTTCCAGCCTTTCTTCCTTCCTTCCTTCCAACTTTCCTTTCCTCCCACTTTCTTTTATTCACATGTTATCCTTCCTACTTCCCATTTTTTCCTACCCACTTTTCTACTTCCCACTTACCGTCTCTCTTCTCTATTTTTATCTTTCGTGTCTCTAAAGCTTCCTGTATCTTCAGTTTTTGCTAACTTTATGTATACACTTAAGGTTTGCGACATAAAACACCTGTCTACAAGTAAACAAATCCAGTGGGAGGTAAAATTACCTTCACATATTTTACTTTTCACAACAATGAAGACACGTTGCAGTACCAGCTTCCACCGGGACGACGTTTCGCCCTGCCAAGAGCTCTTATGATGCCGTTGATTTGACGATGTAAACAGGCCGAAGTGTTAATAGGCGAAGAGTTTCCCTCTGGCCTCTATAAAATTGAATAAGCCAGGTCTTCCTTTAAGGTCGCTGCGGTTCAGCGCTGACGCCCTTCTCCAAGTTTGAAAATTTATGACCTTTTCTTCCCCCCCCCCCCCATCCAGATAATCGAAGTCAAAGAACTTACGAAGCGTTTTTCACCCGGTCATCAGATTCAAGGGATTTACGAAGCTTTTCCGCTAAATCGTCAGGTTTTTGAAGCCGGGAGAGTTGGTGGATGGTGCGTGGTGGACCCTGGATCCTGGACGCTGGATCGTGGACCCTGGATCCTGGACGCTGGATCGTGGACCCTGGATCCTGGACGCTGGATCGTGGACCCTGGATTCTGACTCTGGATGCCACTTAAGTAGCAGTCAGTTAGGACAGTTCCTCTATCCTGGCCCTCCCACTACCCTTAACCAGCTGTACCATTCCATTATACACATTGATGTACCATTCCATTATACACACTGCTGTACCATTCCATTATACACACTGCTGTACCATTCGATTATACACACTGCTGTACCATTCCATTATACACACTGCTGTACCATTCCATTATACACACTGCTGTACCATTCCATTATACACACTGCTGTACCATTCCATTATACACACTGCTGTACCATTCCATTATACACACTGCTGTACCATTCCATTATACATCACCCTTTCTACTTCGGTAGCCCCAATACCCCACTCAATAATCCATCCCCCTTACTATCACCCCACCAACCTCCACCATTGCCTCTTCAGCTCTGCCTCCACAGACGCGTCCCTCGCACCTCTCCTTTCCCTCAACACCTCTCCTTACCTCAACACCTCTCCATTCCCCCACACCTCTCCTTACCCCCAACACCTCTCCTTACCCCCCAACACCTCTCCTTACCCCCCAACACCTCTCCATTCCCCCAACACCTCTCCTAACCCCCAACACCTTACCCCAACACCTCTCCTTACCCCCCAACACCTCTCCTTACCCCCAACACCTCTCCTTACCCCCAACACCTCTCCATTCCCCCCACACCTCTCCATCTCGCCAGATTCACAAGTTCGTCATTGCTCTCACTCAGTACAAATTTAACTTCGTCCCAAAATTTGTGCAACTTACGCACCTGAATTCAAGTCATTTAAATCCCCCTGCGAGGTGTGGAATGAAGGTGCCAAGTTTAGTGTAGGTCCGTCACCAAGCATGTAAAGTGTTTCGAGTTTCGTGAGGTCTCTCGATAGACACCTAAAGTCTATCGCCAGCCCTCCCGGCAGCAACCTGGTCTGGGACTAGACCGCGGGTACGGTGGCCATCGAAGCTTGAGTATAGGCAGATACGAAGATCTATCTTCAGGAAGACGCGTAAGGTCTATCGTCAGGAAGACGCGTAAGGTCTATCGTCAGGAACACGCGTAAGGTCTATCGTCAGGAAGACACGTAAGGTCTATCGTCAGGAAGACGCGTAAGGTCTATCGTCAGGAACACGCGTAAGGTCTATCGTCAGGAACACTCGTAAGGTCTATCGTCAGGAACACACGTAAGGTCTATCGTCAGGAACACGCGTAAGGTCTATCGTCAGGAACACGCGTAAGGTCTATCGTCAGGAACACGTGTAAGGTCTATCGTCAGAAAGACAAGTAAGGTCTATCGCAACTAGTGGTTGCCAGGCCTACCAAGTTGCTAAGAAACCATTGAGGGAGTCAAGTGAGAACACCAGGTTTAGCTAAACCTCTCCTTGTGTTAGAAGCAAGTCAGAAAAAAAAGAGTAGCATTTAGGACTCCCATGAAGATAACACTAAGCTAGCGATTTATTTTTCTTCCCCAACCCAAGAGCTTTCCTTCCGCACGAGCTCCGTTCCCTACGATCTCCTCTTTCCCTTCTCTATCCTCTACGAGCCAGATCAACCCATCCTTGTGATTGACTATGACAGGGAAACACAGCCAGCGTTTGTTCCCTCTGTTTAACTATCATATGGAATAAGGTAGCAACCCACTGCTGAATTATGCAGTTTTGCTATAAAAAACAACTCACGAGCCTCCGTCTTTGACTTCATCGTGGTCAAAATAGATGGTGAAAGCCTTCCATGCTGTGGAGGTCTCCCGTGATGAAGTGTTCGGTGCTGTGAGACTGTAAAATGTGTAGCTAAAATGTGTGTGTGGTTAGAGGGAGAGTTGCGTTTGTGAATATTTGTGTTGAGTCTGCAGGTGAAGGATGTTTTTCAACTCTATTTGTCAGTCCACGCGTGCATCTGACTGGTGTGTAGCTCCCTATTCCCTCTTTGATTTTTTTTCCTTTTAGACAGGCAGGCAGACGGACGGATGGACTGGCTGATACACATACTGGGAAGGGATAAAGTTATAAATATGTACTCACTGGAGCGGAGAGAGATACATGATAATACATACAGGAAAAATACTGGAGGGCCTAGTCCCAAATCTGCACACTGCCAAAGCAACATACTGGAGTGAGAGATATGGGAGGAAGTGCAAAATAAATCAAGTAAAAATAAGGGCGCCGTGGGCTCAATGAGAGAATATTGTATCAACATCCGTGACCCCTGACTAGTCAACATCTTACCAGAAAATATCAGGAACACTGCTGGGACAAGTGTAGAAGTCTTCAAGAGGAAACTGGACAAGTATCTTCAACAGGTGCCAGATCAACCAGGCTGTGATAGATATGAGGGCCAGCGGGCCACCAGCACCAACACCCTGGTTGACTAGGGAAGCTTGGGCTCCAGGAATAGAAAAACTCTCGAAACTCATCAAAGGTATATCAAAAGTGTGTACACACACACACACACACACACACACACACACACACACACACACACAAATTAGGTGAGTACACACAGTATAGTCTAGGTTGCCAAAGACTGCAAACCTCACTCAAGAAAAAAAGATATTGGGGTGAGTATAATACCGAGCACATCTCCTGAGGCACACATCAACCAGATAACTGCTGCAGCATATGGGCGTCTGGCAAACCTAAGAATAGCGTTCCGATACCTCAGTAAGGAATCGTTCAAGACTGTACACCATGTACGTCAGGCCCATATTGGAGTATGCAGCACCAGTTTGGAATCCACACCTGATCAAGCACGTCAAGAAATTAGAAAAAGTGCAAAGGTTTGCAACAAGACTAGTCCCAGAGCTAAGGGGATTGGCCTACTAAGAGAGGTTAAGGGAAATCTGCCTGACGACACTGGAGAACAGGAGGGTCAGGGGAGACATGATAACGACATATAAAATACTGTTAGGAATTGACAAAATGGACAAAGACAGGATGTTCCAGAGATGGGACACAGAAGCAAGTATAGTCACAATTGGAAGTTGAAGACTCCGATGAGTCAAAGGGATGTTGGGAAGTATTTCTTCAGTCAGAGTTGTCAGGAAGTGGAATAGCCTAGAAAGTGACGTAGTGGAGGCAGGAACCATACATAGTTTTAAGACGAGGTTTGATACAGCTCATGGAGCAGGGAGAGAGAGGACCTAGTAGCAATCAGTGAAGAGGCGGGGCTAGGAGCTATGACTCGACCCCTGCAACCACAAATAGGTGAGTGTAAACACACACACACACACACTCACACTCACACTCTCTCACTCTTCGTTGAGGAAAGGGTAAAGGGGAAGGGGGGGCAGGAGAAACCAAATTTCAGAAGCGAAAACTTTGAAGTAATGAAAGAATTCCCGAATATAGTGCTGTGTGATAGGGAACTGGAAGGAAAGTCAACGAAAGAGATGGAGAACCTAACCGGAAAGTGCCTGGAGGCAGAGGAGACTTTCACGCTCAGAATAAGAGAAAATAGTAAAAAATAAAGAGAGTCCTTGGTTGAGCCAGTGACGCAGAGGGGTAAAAAATTATGCGGGTACATTGAAAGAGCATAGATAACTGAGGAGAGGTGAAAACAGAAGCGAACGTAAGAGCCATAAGCAAATATGCGAGGGTGCCAGATCCACCAGGCTGTGATGGATATGTGGGGCAGCGGGCCTCTAGCAACAACAGCGTGGTTGGCAAGGCAAGCACCAGACGAGCCTGGCCCATGGCCTGGCTCCTGGAGTAGAAAACAACTCGGAACTCATCAGAGGTATGAATTTGTTAGCCAAGTCTAGTCTTAACTCTTCGTCCTACATTGTTGACCGCCACTAACACTTTCTGACTCAAAGATGTGTGTAGAATTTACCACCGCTGATGCACACCAGCTCATTCTTCCCTATTGCTACGAGGCTGAAAATATTATTCCTAATGTCTCGTTGAATACAATGTGTTTTTAGTATTCCAGCTGTCTCCTCGAATTTGTCAGTCAGTTAGGGTCCATATCAATTCCTCTTGGTGTATTGTGTGTTGTAATCATGTCTCTCTTTCTCACTCTCTCCCTTGTTTCCTTCGCTTCGTTTAATTTTTTTTTTTTTGAAGTGTACACTGCTCAACTTGGACTACTTTGGTTTGAAAACTTTAACTATTTTCGTTTTTTTGCCCGTTTCTTTAATTGTAAGAAGTGAGAGTTTTATGGGGCTTTATACTCTCATGATGGGCCATCGTGTATTGGGATCTGGAAGTATCTAGCTTTACATATGAAGCCGAGGTTTTAGGTCTCAGGTCTGCCGTCTCTCCCAATCTACGTAATATATAACGGGTCATCGAGAGACTGAGGCCCTTGCCAAGACACCGGTCCTAACGAATATTATATTTTAACTTCCACATAAAAGTTATGTGGATTTCTCACATACATTTGCAGCAAATTTCACGGTTAGGTTAGGTTTTCCTCTGTCCATAAAAAAAAAAAAATTAACATTCCTCAACGAAAGAAATATAAATATAAAATCCCCGGTCGGTCGAACAGAAAACGGACCCCATTGAGTGCGGTACAAACAACCTCTTTTCCTTTTTTCGATGCCTTGGGTCCTTTGCTTTCTAAAAGTTGATTCTTTTGCTCTGCATTTTTCCTTCATTTTCGTCTTTCTATCCCTTTTTCGTACCCCGTGTTTGGTGATGTTTTGACTGGTAGGTGGTAGGGAGGTTAGCTTTCTTGCATGAGCATGATCAAATATTTTATTTCTAGAGTGTTGAATGACCTTTTAGTCCCAGCCAACACTCTGTAAATTTGAAAAAAAAAACAAAAAAAATATCATTTTTTTAATGTTGTCTGGTCATATCTTCAGCCGGTCTAGGCTTCACCGGTCTAGGGTTCACTTGAAGCCTCGCCCTGTCCTAGGTTTTATTCGCTTAATTACCTTTACATCATTAACGAATAGGACTTAGAAGACTTGATATCTTCTAGGTCATTAACGTAAATCAAGAACAACATTACTGGAAGGTAAGATTTACGAACACGAAATGAAAAGACAGTTTGTGTAGATCTAGTCTTTATTTACTAAGTTTCGCGACAGGTAAATAGATCTTTTATTATGTCATAAAGCTCCTCTGGCAGCAAAACGTCTTCAGTAAATGAAAATTTACACAGCTGATGGCGTCTTATTACCACAGGGACAACATTGTACCGGGACGATCCTTGCTGGAACACTAGTTGTTCTCTTCGTCTCTCACGCCTCCTTCACTGTTACTGTCTCTAGCCTTTGAGATATTCCCTGATCCACTTTACTACTTTTCCACTTATTCCTACTTATATTTCCTGTTGGTAGGTTGAGTCTGGCGAGCTACAGAGCAAAGAGCTTTCTTGCATTCCCAGGAAGTACAGTCCACCAAGCCTAGTCATTCCTGTGTTGAAAGTAAACCGTGTGTTCATACTGACACTTGTGTACATAAGTGTCTTTTTCCACATTCCTGTATTATTCTCGTAACTCTGAATGCTTCGTGAAGAAGGATTTCACGTTCCTGAATTATTTTGACAAATTTTTCCCTTTCATTAAAAGTCATTAAAGCATCTCGGAGATACTGGACTGGGGTTCAGTACCTCCCACTTGTTGTCTTGGTTTAATATTGCGACAACGTTACTTAGCCTTACGCCAGATTTCTGCCATATAATTCTTCCCCGATGACCACCTGAAGATTCTTGCTGTGGGTTAACTCATCGTTTCTCTACCTTCACTATCCAGGGGAACATTTGAGGGCCTCTTACTTTGGTTGTAAACCCTTGTTTGATAAGACTCTTCACTTCCTCCATTGTTTTAACTGTATGTCCTACCGTTGAGCTCCTTCCCTACAATTATGATTCGTGTATCTTCGTCCCTTTTAGTCTTATCACGTGGTATTTTAGTTACTTTTGTAAGTATGAAGAGCGCCTTTTAGTTTTAGCCTTTCATACAATAGCGCTATCAATTTGCTTCTCCGCTGCCTTGTGCATAACCTGCTCTACCTGTGTACATATTTATGCTTGTGTACACTGTCCCGTTGAGACCAAGTGTGTGATGTCATGACTCTTGCCACGACATCACACACGAAGTACATCTCTCTCTACATATCGCCATTTGCCTTATTTCGAATCAGACCAGAAGCTATGCTAATCGGCACTAAGAGCAGAAGCCGTACCTGTCTGCACTAATTTGGCTAATCTTAGTGCTATCAGAACAGTAGCACATCCTGTCTGCTATACTAGTCCCGCCTCATGCTTCTATCAGGGGGCCAAGTTGTACCTGTCTGCGCTACTCTGTTTCTTTCTTTTATCAGACCAGAGGCAGAACCAGTCTTCTTTATTAGTTAAGTCAATCTTATTTCTTTCAAACCAGTTTTTATCCGGTCTTACTAATCTGTTGTACTCTCCGGCAGGCCCGAGGCAGCGTCCATCTTAAGGAAGCTCTATATTAGCTGGGAGGATCTTGTAGCAAGCACAAAAACAGTGTGATTCTCTTCTCTGTCAGAGCAGAAGCTGCATTGCATTATCTTTAAATAAAACTCTGGACAAAGAGGAAGTGGGTACGAGGCAGCCTTGAATAGACCATGTAGATGGATGCGATCATGTGGCTTGATGCAGGTCATGTGGCTTGGTCAAAGTTCCTGGACAAATTACTATCGAGATTTGAGTACAAGACATTAAAATCACTCGGTAGACTGTAAGTGTGATGTAAGATACCTGAGAAAATTTTCAAAAGATCTTACATTCATTGAACACAACTGTCACATTCACAACTGCAAGGAAAGTTATAAATTGGATAACTAGAATTTTCAAAACAAGGGATCTCAAACCAGTGATGACACTCTTCAAGTCAACCGTTGTCTTTAGGCTGGAATATTGTTGTACACAAGAGGCCGCCTTTTAAAGCAGGCGAAATTGTAGGATTGGAATATGTACAGACAACCTTCACAGATCATATATACTGGAGCATCTAAATTACTGGGAGTGCTTGAAGTTCCTCGAACTGTACTCCATAGAAAGTAAGCGAGAAAGCTACTTGATAATCTATACTTGGAACATTCTGAAGGGATTAGTCCTAAACCTTCACACCGATATCACTGCACATGAGCACAAGAGGCTTGGCAGACGGTGCAGGATACCTCCGATGAAAATCAGGGGAGCGATGAATACTCTGAAAGAGAACTCAATAAGCGTAAAGGAACCATGGCTTTTCAACACCCATGCATAATGGGGATTGCCACTCAAATCTCTCCCTGTCTTCAAGAGAGAACTCGACAGACTCCTCAAATCAGTTCTTGATTAGCTGAGCTATGGTGCATGAGGGGGGCGGCAGGCACCATTAGCCTGAGCGATCAGGCCAGCAACCAGAAGGCGTGGTCTGAGACCGGGCCGCGGGGGCGGTGACCTGCGGAAGAGACTACAGGTAACCCATTGAGTCTTTATGAAAGACCAGAAATTGAAAATCGAGTACTGTCGTCAAAATCTTTCAGACTGTCCCAAAAAAAATCCTGTTTGAAGATTTTCATTTAAGGCATTTAAAATGAAAGAATCTAGCAAATGCTGCAACAGCAGAGGTAATCCCAGGAGGCCGTTCGGGTGAACAGCCACATACTAACGAACTGTCAAGACTTATAAATTCGCATTAAGTCAGCACCAGACTTTAAAATAGTGAGAATCTGGTAAGGAACATTAGTGTTCAATACTGCAAGCTCGAACCACCACCTCATTGAAGTACAGACCTACATATACACTGATCTTGGACAGCAAGCAGTTATGAATTCAACAAATTCAACTTCAACGAGAAATATACTTAACTGGGATTAAATAATCACGACCTTATGAAATATGTTGGGAAGATAGTAAGTGTGTAATATGAATATATCTAATATGTCTCGAGAGGATGAACTCGGTGGCATTTAAAGTGCCACTGCAAGAGACTTCCTCTGCAAACGAAGAATCACTGAACTTTTCAAAGTTCTCTCTCACTTTGTCGAGCGAAAAGAAATTTTGTTCAGAGAGATGGCAAAAATAAGATAAAAGTGAATGCGTCATAGAGTTCAGGAAATAGAGAGAACATAGAGCCATTAATGAAATTGAGTTCATTTATGCTCAGTTCAAGGGAAAAAGTACAGACTTAAACAAGTTGGACATTTCACTGACGACAATAAAGAAACGAGTGAAAAAGTGAGGTCACAATAAGTCTGTGTTAACGGAGACGTTAATTAATCACACTGAAGATTGACATTTCAAGTGAATTTTCCACGAACGAGACTCAAAACTCTAACATTTCCGAAACCTGACACAACCTTAACCCTGCACGACATTAGAGAGGTCATTAATGATATACCCCGTGCAGTAACACTTTCCTTAAATATACTGTGATAGCCCATCCTCATAATAGAAGTTAGTATTCCACTGTTACTGAGACAGTCAAATGGGTGACTGTTCACGGGATTTATACAGTAATTTTTGTACTCTCCGTGGGTCTCCGTTTGCTATTCGCAGTTTCAAAACACTTTATCACCTTTAATCATATATTTCATTCATTAGTACTGTGGTATGTTAGGAAACAGAACAAGTGTTTCCTGACGCCATACGATGACCTGCCTCTGGAACTTTCGGTCATCTGACCGAGGCCTTCCGCTAGCTTATCGGTCCACCCCTTTAAAAATTATGGTTATTATTATAAGCATTTTTATTCACTGAACAGTCATTAAAAATCATGGACAGCGCCATTCCACAAAAGTTATTTGTAACACTGACGTCCCATATTATCAGGTTGTTTAACTGTGGAATCACCACAGTTGAACAGCATGAGGCAACATGGGTTTAGATCACCTGCCTTGCTCAGTTCCTGGACCATTACGAAATGGTCTTTGGTGCACTGAAGGATGCACTTGGGAGTCAACATCCCTGCGGTCCGGTCCCAGACCAGGCCTCCCGGTAGATCAAGGCCTCGTTAACCAGGCTTTTACTGTTGGCCTAACACAGTACAACGTACAAACCATAGCTCGGCAGGTCAGGAACTGATTTGAGGAACTTTACACTTCTTCCCATATTTCTCACTCCAGTAGGTTGTGACTTGCGTCCAAGTTTGAGAATAGGCCGTGAGGTATTTTCTACATATTTATTATCATGTACTCTTATGTTCCAGAGAGAACACATGTCCCCCTTGTTTCCTCTGCTGTTCCAATTTACCCCGTCTAATCCTCTGAATATTTTGTATGTCGTGATCATCTCTCTCCTGGCCCCTCTCTCATAGTTCATTTTCCTCTGTCCTGATGTCAGTTTTCTTGCAAGCCTTTAGATCTTTCTTTTATAAGTCTTTTTATGCTTGATCAGAAGCGGGTTTTATCCTGGTGCCACATCCTTCAATGTGTACATAATGTGCTGTTTATAAAATGTTGTCAATATATCTTTTAAGTTTCTCAAAAGCGTATGTTGCTGAAGGTATAAGAGTTTTATGTTCTTTCACATTACCAGCAGCTTCTCTCCTCCTAGATTATATTCAGTTTCCCTTCTTCTCTCTTCCCCCTCCTGTTTTCATTGTTTTGAAGCTATCAAGATTGAATTTTAGTAGCCACTTTCTTGGCCATGTCTGCAGCCTGTTCAAGTCTTCCTGTCCTCTCCGGCAGTGTGTGGGTGTGGATGTGGGTGTGGGGGTGGGTTAGTGGAGGAGGGGGAGCTCTACCAAGCACAATGGCCCATCCATCTTAAGCATATTACACCTGCCAGTTGCTGACACCCCACTATGGTGTCAGCATCCCCCCCCACACACACTCACCCCCAACACACAACCACCCACCCCATCAAGACTGGTAATTATGCTGCCACTCTTCACTGATGCTGACACCTCATTTCCTGCCCCTCCCAAAAGCTATAAGTTCGGGGGAGTTTAACATTTCCATAATCAACATTCATATATGTCCCTTTTTTATATATATCTCGGCCATATGTTTGATATTAGGCAAGAATAATAGGACATGGAAACCAGTTTTATTTTCTCGGCGTTGAAGGTTGTGCACTTTTTATCAAGTGTATTTTTCTTGTATGGTGATGAGATACACTTTTTAGAGCAAGTTCTTATTCTCGCGAAGTTTCGCTCAGTTCGAGGTTGATTAAACTGGAAAAAAATAAATTTGAGCTTACACAGATCGAACTGACTGAAACGTCTTCAAGTGAATAAGGCACCATATGCGGCTTATGATATATTGAAAAGACTTTTCGCCCACTAGGGACTTAATTCTGATAAAGGTTCCTGGTAGACGAAAGGCTACCAAGACGCTTCTATCATTGACACGTCTTCGGAAAAAGCTATTTGCTCCGCAACTCTTTCTCTCTTTCGTAATTGTTGCAACTATTTGCAAGTCAAACCACTCGTCTTTTCTCGTAGATATCATTGCTATGACATCACGAATAATGCGTCTTTGCGACGCCTGAAATCTCTCCTGAACATCGCTAATTTACTCTTGACAGAGACTGGCAGATTTTGAAGGCTGAGAGGACGTATGTTAAAAATAGTTTCATAATGCCTGAGTTTTCCCTCGTTAACACCTGTGTAGATTACCTGGTGTCCATTTCTGGCATCATCTCGTCATTCCCCTCCCTATCCCGGCGCCGCCCAGAACCAGATCAAGTTCCTGGTACACAATACCTGGTTGATGGCCTGATCAGTCATGAAATTATGACGGGATGAGAGATTCCTCAAAACGGGATGAGGTGGTCAATTCAATTGACGGATAACGTGGCCAAGATGTACATAGAGGAATAAAACTTGTGACGTTTCGGTCCAGCTTGGACCGAAACGTTGTCATAACTTTCAGTCTCGTATGTGAGGGTTATTTGTGCATTATTCCAGTTACGGTATTGGGCCTTTTGTTCTTCCTGGCCAAGATTCGCAAAAAAAAAAAAATAAAGAGTACCACACCAGAGGTTAATCCACAGACAGGTAGAACAGACAGTAGTATATGTAGGTACTGTAATACCGACAATGGAAGCTAGAGGAAGTGACAAGTATGGTACCCAAGGATGAGTACTTTTGACTAGCTAGGTGAAGCTTAATCTTAGGCGCCACAAAAAATACAATAGCAGCGAAATATGTAAACACTGTGCCGAGGGTATTTGCAAATATGTAGTAAGATGGAATGCACGCGTTTTGACGCTTAGGTGTGTAAATCATGACTACAGAAAATGTAATGTTACGACCTAAGGTACCCTAAATTTCAAGAGAAGACAACACTACAGAATTCTGCATCAAGAAAGTTAATGGTAAATTAAAACCATTTTGTAGCAGCGAAAGAAACTATCTAAGCGAAGGAAAAATACAAATGTAAATTAATGCAGGAGCACTGCAGCAGGCCTACTGGCCCATACTAGGCAGGTCTCTCTCAAAACCACCCGTTCCCACCCAAGTATTACAAGGTCAAACCCACAGTACAGGACTAGAGAGAGTAATACGAATATTTTTTTTTTCAGTGAGACACGAGTGCAAAAAGAAACCAAAATACAATGTAAACATCCAGCTGTTGACTACACACGCTGTGCTGAGACTGACTCCTCGTCGAATCAAACCTGATTATCTCCCGTCCCCTTCCCAAGGTGCTCTAAAACCCTTACGGGCTTACTTCTTCCCGAAATGTTTTGGAAAACCAGAGGCTCTTCATGTCTTGTATTGAACGTCTCTCCAATTTTTGTCAAGACTGTGTATCGTGTAGAAAATTATTATTATTTATTTATTATTTGTCGAAAACTCGTGTTTTTTTCCCCCCTATTATTCTTTAAAAAAAAGTTTGCATGTGTTTTCAAGGTTAAGAAATTTGGATTTTCAAGGAGCTTAGTTTTTTTTTTCCTTTCATTTTTCTTTAAGACTTTCTAACTCTTTCTCTGTCAGCTTTACCTGGCGTGTCGACAAACTTTTTCTTTTCAACTCGTTTCATGGCTGTCAGCTTTTTGTTATCAAGTTGACGTTCTTAGTTTAATTTGTTAGGTTACTTGGTTAGTCTTGCTTCGAGTTCAGTTTTATATTGTAAGTTGTTCTTATGAAGTGAGGAGTGCTTGTATTGTGTCTTTCTGGGTGCTTGTAGTGTGTGAGGGTGCATGTAGTGTGTAAGGGGTGCTTGTAGTGTGTGAGGAGTGCTTGTATGTGAGGGTGCTTGTAGTGTGTCTTTCTGGGTGTTTGTAGTGTGTCTTTCTGGGTGCTTGTAGTGTGTCTTTCTGGGTGCTTGTAGTGTGTCTTTCTGGGTGCATGTAGTGTGTAAGGGGTGCTTGTAGTGTGTGAGGATTGCTTGTATGTGAGGGTGCTTGTAGTGTGTGAGGGTGCTTGTATGTGAGGATGCTTGTAGTGTGTAAGGGGTGCTTGTATGTGAGGGTGCTTGTGTGTGAGGGTGCTTGTAGTGTGAGGGTTCTTGTGTGTGAGGGTTCTTGTATGTGAGGGTGCTTGTAGTGTGTGAGGGGAGGGTGCTTGTAGTGTGTGAGGGGTGCTTGTATGTGAGGGTGCTTGTAGTGTATAAGTCACATAACTGCGATAAAACACCTCAATTACTGGGAACCCTTGAAGTCCCTCAACCTGTACTCCCTAGAACACAGGCGGGAGAGAGACATAATTATATACACTTGGAAAATCCTAGAGGGATTAGTACCAAACTTGCACACGAAAATCACTCCCATGAAAGCAAAAGACTCGGCAGACGATGCAACATCCCCCCAATGAAAAGCAAGGGTGCCACTAGCACGATAAGAGACAACACAGTAAGTGTCAGGGGCCTAAGACTCAACTGCCTCCCAGCATACATAAGGGGGATTACCAATAGACCCCTGGCTGTCTTCAAGAAGGCGCTGGACAGGCACCTAAAGTCAGTACCTGACCAGCCGGGCTGTGGTTCGTACGTCGGGTTGCGTGCGGCCAACAGTAACAACCTGGTTGATCAGGCCCTGATCCACTATGAGGCCTGGTCACAGACCGGGCAGCGGGGGCGTTGACCTCCGAAACCCTCTCTAGGTATACTCCAGGTGCTTGTAGTGCATATGTCAAGGTGCTTGTAGTGTATATGTCAGGGTACGTACTTGTAGTGTAAATGTCAGGGTACTTGTAGTGTAAATGTCAGGGTACTTGGAGTATGTCAGGGTACCTGTAGTGTTTATGCCAGATTGCTTGTAGCATACATACACACACACACACACACACACACACACACACACACACACACATATATATATTCAGGTTGCATGTAGTGTATGTCAGGTATAAGTAACCTGTAAATTAACAAGCACTGGAGAAAGCAACAAGGAGAGAGCACATGCAATTCAGTAACTTCAAAGTAATAGCTCCATGGGTGTCATCTGCGCCTTAGGCAGCCTTTCACTTTTATATGGACCAAATGAGGGAGAAATTAACCCCTCCCCCAAAAAAAAAAAAAAAAAAGTATTCACAATCATTTCCGGTTATCACAGTGAGATCATTGTGTGTCTGAAATCGATTTCTTATATTCTCATTTCTCATACTTCACAGCACCTGCTGTATACTTCACAGCACCTGCTGTATACTTCACAGCACCTGCTGTATACTTCACAGCACCTGCTGTATACTTCACAGCACCTGCTGTATACTTCACAGCACCTGCTGTATACTTCACAGCACCTGCTGTATACTTCACAGCACCTGCTGTATACTTCACAGCACCTGCTGTATACTTCACAGCACCTGCTGTATACTTCACAGCACCTGCTGTATACTTCACAGCACCTGCTGTATACTTCACAGCTCCTGCTGTATACTTCACAGCTCCTGCTGTATACTTCACAGCTCCTGCTGTATACTTCACAGCACCCGCTGTATATATACTTCACAGCACCTGCTGTATACTTCACAGCACCCGCTGTATATATACTTCACAGCACCTGCTGCATACTTCACAGCTCCTGCTGTATACTTCACAGCACCTGCTGTATACTTCACAGCACCTACTGTATACTTCACAGCACCTGCTGTATACTTCACAGCACCTGCTGTATACTTCACAGCACCCGCTGTATATATACTTCACAGCTCCTGCTGTATATATACTTCACAGTACCTGCTGTATATATACTTCACAGCTCCTGCTGTATATATACTTCACAGCACCTGCTGTATATATACTTCACAACACCTGCTGTATATATACTTCACAGCAAATGCTGTATATATACTTCACAGCACCTGCTGTATATATACTTCACAGCACCTGCTGTATATATACTTCACAGCACCTGCTGTATATATACTTCACAGCACCTACTGTATAAATACTTCACAGCACCTGCTGTATACTTCACAGCACCCGCTGTATATATACTTCACAGCTCCTGCTGTATATATACTTCACAGCACCTGCTGTACATATACTTCACAGCACCTGCTGTATATATACTTCACAGCACCTACTGTATATATACTTCACAGCACCTACTGTATACTTCACATCACCCGCTGTATATATACTTCACAGCACCTACTGTATAAATACTTCACAGCACCTGTTGTATACATCACAGCACCCGCTGTATATATACTTCACAGCAAATGCTTTATATATACTTCACAGCACCTGCTGTATATATACTTCACAGCACCTGCTGTATACGTCACAGCACCCGCTGTATATATACTTCACAGCACCTGCTGTATATATACTTCACAGCACCTGCTGTATATATACTTCACAGCACCTGCTGTATATATACTTCACAGCAAATGCTGTATATATACTTCACAGCACCTGTTGTATATATACTTCACAGCACCTACTGTATAAATACTTCACAGCACCTGCTGTATACTTCACAGCACCCGCTGTATATATACTTCACAGCACCCGCTGTATATATACTTCACAGCACCTGCTGTATATATACTTCACAGCACCTGCTGTATATATACTTCACAGCACCTGCTGTATATATACTTCACAGCACCTGCTGTTTATATACTTCACAGCACCTGCTGTATACATCACAGCACCCGCTGTATATATACTTCACAGCAAATGCTGTATATATACTTCACAGCACCTGCTGTATATATACTTCACAGCACCTACTGTATAAATACTTCACAGCACCTACTGTATAAATACTTCACAGCACCTGCTGTATACTTCACAGCACCTGCTGTATATATACTTCACAGCACCTGCTGTATATATACTTCACAGCACCTGCTGTATATATACTTCACAGCACAGAGACTGCTGTGGAAACTTCGAACTCCTTTTCTGTGCTACCAGACGAATGTGAGTCGACTACTGGGAACGTCACGACGAACTGTACCAAGGAAGGTAAAAACATTGTTGTTGTTGGGGATAGCCAAGTTAGATATATGGATAGGGCCTTCTGCTTGACAGATAGGAGTAGGAGACAGAGGGTTTGCTTTCCTGGGGCTGGGATGGAAGACATTGTTAGCCGGCTTGACAACATCATGCATGGTAATGGGATCAATCCTATTATCTGCCTCAGTGCTGGAGGCAATGATGTATCCAAGCGTAGAAGTGAGGATTTAGTTAGTAGGTATAAGGCAGCAATAGACATCATTAGGAAGAAGGGAGGGAGCCCTGTTATATGTGGCATTTTGCCAAGAAGGGGTGTTGGAAATGAATGGCTGTCCAGAGCGATTGGTATAAATTGCTGGCTGGACAAACACTGTAAGGATAATGCAGTCCCATTCATTGACAACTGGGACCACTTCTATGGCCGAAATGACATGTATGCCAGGGATGGGGTTCACTTATCCAGGGAAGGTGTAGGATTTCTCGCTAGCTCAGTTGAGGATGTTGTTAGGGCTTTAAACTAGGATTAGTTAGAGGTATGGGTTTAGGAATGGTAAATAATGAGGGCCAAAATATTGATTCAGGCTTTGATATCATAAATCATAACAATAACAGTAATCGAGTGACACAGGGTAATGATAGTAACAGAAATTGTGTAAAACAAAAGCTGAAAAAGGTTCACAAGAAGATACATATCAATGTATTTTATACTAACTGTCGAAGCGCCAGAAATAAAATTAACGAATTACGTTTGGTAGCATGTGCTGGGAACTTTGATGTCATTGCAATAACTGAAACATGGTATAATACCAAGAGTCGGGATATGATTGCTGAGTGTCATATTCAGGGGTTTAAGTTGTTCCATGTAGATAGATATAATGGGAAAGGGGGTGGAGTTGCATTGTATGTACGAGAAAATATAAATTGCTGCATAAAAACAGGCCTAAAAATAGATGGATCATTAACAGAAACTGTTTGGGTAGAGTTTCTAGAAGGTCAAGAAAAACTGATTCTAGGTGTAATATACCGACCTCCAGGCTTGGATCACGATAGAGGGAGACTTCTTTGGGACGAAATTGTTAGGGCTTCTAGGCACAATAACGTAGTGATAGTAGGGGATTTTAACTTTAGTCAAATTGACTGGACTCCTTTGACCGGTAATTTGGAGTCCAGTGACTTTATGGAAGTAGTTCAGGACTGTTTTCTGAAGCAGTGTGTGACGGAGCCTACCAGAGGTAATAATTTGCTCGACCTAGTCTTGTCAAATAAAGAAACTCTTGTAAATAATCTGGAGATCACTGAAGAGCTTGGAGCTAGTGATCACAAATCCATTACCTTTAATATTACATGGGAGTACGAGAATAGGGATAATACGGTAAAAGTTCCTGATTTTCGTTCTGCCGATTATATTGGACTTAGGGAACACCTGTCTAATCTCGACTGGGGTAATCTAGCTAACGATTACGATGGGATCTGCGTTTATGATTTTTTTCTTAATAATGTACAACGTGCACAGAGTATGTTTATTCCCCAGAGAGAATTTAGGTCAAATAATAACGATCCCAAATGGATTAAAAGAGGAATTTATAGGCGCATCAAAAGAGGAGATGTTAACCTTATTGACCAATATGTTCAGTTGAAAAGAGAAGTAAAAAAGGGGATTAGAAAGGCTAAACGTGACTATGAGATTAAGGTTGCTAATGAATCAAAGACTAATCCAAAAGGGTTCTTTCAAGTGTACAGGACGAAGGTGAGGGAAAAGGTAGGACCTCTGAAAATTGGGAATGGACAGCTGACGGATAACGAACTGGAAATGTGTTCTCTATTTAATGACTATTTTTTGTCAGTCTTTACACAAGAAGACGTAAATGAGATTCCAGAAATTAACTATTATTCAGTTCCTGAAGAATTCAAATTAACTAATATTACTGTCACGAGGGATATGGTTATCAAACAGATAGATAAACTGAAGCAAAATAAGTCCCCAGGACCCGACGAGTTGTTTTCCAGGGTACTTAAAGAATGCAAGATGGAACTTAGTCAGCCATTAACGAATGTGTTTAACACGTCCATCCTAACTGGTGTTGTGCCAGAGATGTGGAAGATAGCTAATGTAGTTCCTATATTCAAATCAGGGGATAAGTCCAGTCCATCAAATTACCGTCCAATAAGCCTCACGTCTATAGTAGGCAAATTATTAGAATCAATTATAGCTGATATTATCAGAAGTCACCTTGAAGAACATAATTTGATTAATGAATCTCAGCATGGGTTTACGAGAGGTCGTTCCTGCCTGACAAATTTACTGACGTTTTTCAATAAAACATTTGAGGCAGTAGACAGTGATAAAGAATATGATATAGTTTACTTGGATTTCAGTAAGGCCTTCGATAGAGTACCTCACAAGAGACTCTTAAGAAAGGTGGCAGCTCATGGTATAGGAGGTAAAGTTCTAGCATGGATAGAGGCATGGCTTACCAATAGAAAGCAGAGAGTTTCCATTAATGGGGTCAAATCTGAATGGGGATTTGTCACCAGTGGCGTTCCACAAGGATCAGTTTTGGGCCCATTGTTGTTCATAATTTACATAAATGACCTTGATGAAGGAATTGCAAGTGACATGAGTAAATTTGCTGATGATACAAAAATAGGCCGTATAATTCATTCTGAGGAGGATACCAATGAACTCCAGGAGGATTTGGATAAATTAATGTCTTGGTCTGAAAAGTGGCAGATGAAGTTCAATGTGGACAAGTGTAAGGTGCTAGTCGTTGGTAATGAAAATATCCCTCGAATTTATAAACTAGGTGAAGTTGAGCTTGATCATACAGAATGTGAAAAAGACTTGGGAGTCATGGTAAGCAGAAATCTAAAGCCAAGACAACAGTGCCTAAGTGTGCGCAATAAGGCTAACAGATTACTAGGATTTATTTCAAGAAGTATAAGCAACAGAAGTCCAAAAGTTATTTTACAACTCTATACATCACTAGTGAGACCTCATTTGGATTATGCAGCTCAGTTTTGGTCTCCTTACTACAGGATGGATATAGATTCATTGGAGAACATACAAAGAAGAATGACTAAAATGATTTACAGTATAAGAAATCTCCCGTATGAAGATAGACTTAGAGCATTGAATCTCCACTCTCTGGAGAGACGTAGAATGAGGGAGATATCATCGAGGTGTACAAGTGGATGATGGGCATAAACAAAGGAGATATTAATAAAATACTGAGGATATCGAACCAAGTAAGAACCAGAAATAACGGATTTAAATTGGATAAATTTAGATTTAGAAAGGACATAGGCAAGTACTGGTTTTCGAACAGAGTTGTAGATGCGTGGAACAATCTTCCGAGTAGGGTGATAGAGGCTAGGACCTTGGGTGGCTTTAAAAAGAGATTGGACAAATATATGAGTGGGAGGGGCTGGGTTTGATTAGTGTCGTGAGTACAGGAGTAAATTCTTAGGTAGTGGTGGTTTTGATAAGGACTTGCCTTGTATGGGCCAGTAGGCCTTCTGCAGTGTTCCTCCATTCTTATGTTCTTATGTACTGTATAAATACTTCACAGCACCTGCTGTATAAATACTTCACAGCACCTGCTGTATATATACTTCACAGCACCTGCTGTATATATACTTCACAGCACCTGCTGTATACATCACAGCATGGCTGTTACCCGTGACATATTTCAAGGGTTCTACACGCTTTGACCGATGATCTACGGCCAGACCTTATTGACTTCCTCGTTAACTAGACAAACTAGAAAGAAAATTAGAGGAACTAGATCATCTAGAAGAAACTAGGCCTCCACCTGTGTAAGCCATCGCTTTCCGCCAACAGCAACAGCCTGATTGAACAGGCAACCAACAGAGAAATCTACACTACAGCACTACGATGACCTACAACGATTACGATCACTCAAACTACTATCAACAGTCACCCTCTCCCTTATCCATATTCATCTCAACAACAACACCACCACAATCACCCACCACAGCTAACACTACCATCACTATCGCCCACCGCAATCACCCACCACAGCTAATACTACCATCACTATCGCCCACCGCAATCGCCCACTTTCAGTTTTGGCTTCAGAGCTGCAATGGAAATTTCTGAAAGAGAACAGAAAACGAGAATATTTTGATGGGTGACCTCACTAATGGTACATTTTCTACGTCAGTGCGCCATTCGCGGCAGTTTTAGCTGTCGCTTAGAGAGTAAGGGGGCCGGCCACCCCCCTGACCTGAAGGGCGAAACTTGCCACTTATTAACCAGGAACTCTTCACCTATTACGCACACTTTTCACATTTCAGTGGTCATTTTTGTTTTTGTCTTAGCAGTGACTATTTTCAAGCTCATTGACATTCAACTATTTTCACTGATCGTTGATGTTTCTCGTTTTACTAGCTAAGGATTTACTTTGTTTTAGCAACTGTTCATTTTCTCTCGTTTTTCATTTGTTTTACATTCATCATTGAGCAATTTGAGCAGCGAGCGTAGGAATATCAACGTTCTAAGAGACTTCAGTGTATCTTTCACTTCATCCTCCCCACTTAGACGCCCACCGTGAGGGTACCAGCGCCGTCAGGTGAAGACTGGAGAACTCCGAACGTTTGTCAGGAAACAGGACAAGTGTTTCGTGAAGCTTTTGGTCATCTGACCGAGGACTTCCGCTGGCTTACCTCTTTAAAATTCATTGTTATGTTTATAACTATTATTAATCATAACTCAGAACGAGCACATTGTATATATATATATGGCCTGACTAGCGTGTGCTAATAGGTCTGACGCAGTGCTCCTTCCTTCTTTAGTGGCTTAATCCGGTAAGTGAGTTGAACCTGCCCCGCATGGGCCAGTAGGCCTGCTGCAGTGTTCATTCTTTCTTATACATAACGCAGGTCTGTGTTATGCAAGCTATACTGCCTTGTTGTGATGAATTTTATTTATAGTTTGGGAATATAAAATTAGTTATTTATGGAGCACTTTTCCACATTATAAAAAAAAAACTTATTGTATATTCCCAAAACTACGAATAAATTCATCACAACACGGCAGTAACTTGCACAGGTCTGTCATATGGAGAACACAATTAATCAGTCAAATGACAAGAGTGCATTATGAGAACTTTCAGAACAAAAGAAACAATGGTAATAATGGTAGTTTTTAAATCATTGGTGCTCCTACGACTTCAATGGTGCTCCTACGACTTCAGTGGTGCTCCTACGACTTCAGTGGTGCTCCTACGACTTCAGTGGTGTTGTGTGCGCCTCGCCTCTCAAGACACGACAGATAACAGAGCTGGAAAATGTACAGAAGTTGTTTACTGGCCGCACAGAATCAATACTCTCTCGTAACTACTGTGAACACTGTAAAGCGTTTGGATTGTTCTCTGGAACTGAGAAGAGATCACTGATAATGTGTACATGGGTAATAAAGGTAACAAGAGGACGCGAGGAGGTAGGGCAAGGAGGGTCTGCTGCTACTGCTACTGCTGCTGCTACTGTTGCTGCTGCTACTGCTTCTGAAGCACCAACAGCCTGATTGATCAAGCCAACAGCCGGGAGTCTGGCCTGGGACCAGGGCGGTGACCCCCCCTTCCCCCGGAATCTTCTTCAGGTAACCTGTAGGTAACTCCGGGATTGAACCCGGATCCCTCGGTTGCAAGATATAGACGCTACCTCTCAACCAAGAACCACCTGAAGCAACATATACAATTACTATTATTTTGCCTTATCAGTTTCCTTAATGTCGAAACAAACTTTCTCATTATCAGTGGCGAATGTGACACACATGTCGATTCTCATACTTTCGTTTGTTCTCATGCAATCTATATATATATATATATATATATATATATATATATATATATATATATATATATATATATTTTTTTTTTTTTTTTGTTGGTTCGGTTATTTTTAAGTGTCAGTGACGATTCGGTGATGTCTTACAAACTTCTACTTGCCTTCAGAAGGCGCTTATCTTCACTCTTCTGAAGGTTATTTGATACCTCGTATTCGTATCATCTGTTTTTCTTTTTAGCGTTTAGGAGTACTGGTGTGAGCGCCGCAGGGGCGATGATTGTCTCTGGGACCATTAAGAGAGAGGCTCTTGATGTCGCTTCAGGTATTCCTGTTTGCTTATAAGTTAATGTACTCTGAATTGGGTTGGGGGAGGACTCACCTTCACTGCTGTTGATGCTTCCCCCACGTTCACCTTCGTTAATGCCACATTCATCAGCTTTACCACCGTCATATTCAACCCCCCCCTTCCTACCATCATAGTCACATTAACCCCCACCACCATCATGGTCACTTTAACTACCACCACCATCGTCACACTCATCTACCTGGAGGGTATTCCGGGGATCAAGGCCTCCGCAGCCCGGTCCATGACCAGGCCTCCCGGTGAGTCAGGGCCTAATCAACTAGGCTGTGACTGCTGGCCGCACGTAGCCGAGCGTACGAACCACAGCCCGGCTGATCCGTCACAGACTTAAGGTATCTGTCCAGCTCCCTCTTGAAGGCAGCCAGGGGTCTATTGGTAATTCCCCTTATGGCATCAGTGTCATATTCACCACCAGCATCAGTGTCATATACACCACCAGCATCATTGTCACATTCTCCACCACCATTATCGTCATATTCTCCACCACCAGCCTCATTATCATATTCACCACCACCACCATCATTGTCACATTCACCACCATTGTCACATTCACCACCACCATTTTCACATTCACCACCATTGTCACATTCACCACCACCATTGTCACATTCACCACCATTGTCACATTCACCACCATTGTCACATTCACCACCATTGTCACATTCACCACCATCATTGACATTTTCACACCAGCATCAACCCCTTCATCATGTTCACTTTCAGCAACAGCCTCACCTTCACCATCCTTCACTTTCACGTCTCTTAAGCTGGTGGAGCGTCCCCAGAGGCCGCCATTGCTCAGTCAGTAACTATCTGACGAATTTGTCAATTGCGCCACAAAAATACAAACTCCGCCATAAAGGACGCTCTTCGCTGCACCAGCTGTTTGTGCTAACTTTGGCTTGTCGAGTCTGGCAGCGTCAGTGGTGGTGGTAATGGTGCTGCTAGTGGAGGCTGGTGATGGTGCTCCTGGTACTCGTGATTATTATGTAGAGTTCTCATCCTCGTAGCGGACGTAGATATAAACACTCCACAATTTCACATTTTGCAGATGATAAGTTAAGCTTGAAAAAAATCACCTCGGGGAAGACTACTATTTCGCCAAAGACTAGTGAATCTCGAGCCACTAAGTCACCAGTGACGATAATGTCCCCAGCAACTTGATGTAAGCTAAGTCTTCCAGTGTTCAGTGGAGGATAACATGGTATTCAGGGGTAACAAGGGATATTGTATACAAAATGCAAGAACCCGAGTACGGTAATGTCGGTTGATCTTCCTTTTGAGGGATACAATAAGGGAAATGTCACGAAAGCGATGAAAATCATTGGGTGGATAATGAGAACTTGTAAAACAAAGAGATAGTTGTAATGTTGGTAGAACTACTTATGGTATGTTGGGTAAAAAGACATGTGCAACTTGTGATAATTTGGAGCTTTGTCAAGCCGTTAATGGCTTGACAAAGCCCCTTTGGTAAAAGTGTCCTTTTGCCTAGAATAGTGTTCAGTCAGGGAATATATGAGAGCTGGATTAGATACAGAGATAATTTACTACCTTCACAGACCTAGTGAAGCAGCTGGAGTGGAGAGCTACTTTAGGGTTTAGCCCCAAATCTGCACACTGCCTTAACATACTGGAACGAGAGAGATGGAAGAAAATAGAAAACAGATCCAGTGAAAAATTGGGCGCCGTGTGCTCAATAAGAGAACATTGCATCAACATCCGTAGCCCCAGACTATTTAAAATCTTACAAGAAGATATCAGAAACACTGACGTAACAAATGTAGAAATCTTCGAGAAGAAACTCGATAGGTACAGCTACCAAGTGCCAGTCATCCAGGCTGTGATCGATATGTGGGCCAGAGAGCCGCCAGCAGCAACAGCATTGTTGACCAGGCAAGCACCGGACAAGCCTTGCTCAAGGCCAGGCTGCGGGAGTAGGAAATCTCTCAAAATCCTTCTTAGGTATATATCATAGCTGCTACTGCTGGTGCCAGTGAGGGGTGGTGGCAGTGGAAAGCGTGGTCCTGCTGTTGTTACTTCTGCTGGTACTAATGGTGGTAGTGCTGGTACTCGTGCTGCTGCTGTTGATGGTACTAATGTTGGAGGTACTCAGCATCAAGTCATCTCCTTGAAGGATAACTTACTACTTGCTCCTTATGTGACTGTTTAGTTTCAGCTTAGACTGTCTAGGTTGGTATGTTCTCAGACTGTTTCTCATGATGCGTGCAGTTATGAAGTGTTTCTTTTTCGCTATTAGTGGACTGAGGATTGAGCCTGAATCACTCCTCGTTTTGAATGATTCTCACTGTTAAGCTCAACATATCTCCTTATTTTGACTTAACCATTCTTAGCTTTGTGTCGCTACATATTCTGGCCGTATTTTTTAGGCCATCTTTTCTGGCCGTGTCTCCATTCTCTTCAGTTTTACGGTTTTGTACCTCTGGCTGAATCTCGGGCTCTGCTTGTATTCCTTATGTCTTGGTTAATAATAATAATAACAGTAGTAATAACCTTTATATCTACAAGTTCATGTATAACGTATACAGACCATAGCTGACATCAATGACATACTATGTAGAAAGCCCCTTGTTATTCAGAGCATTTCAGACAAATTTTGTCCCCAGGATGCGACCCACACTAGTCAGCTAACACCCAGGTACCTATTTACTGCTAGGTGAACAGGGAAAGCAGGTGTTTTAAGGAAACACGTCCTAATGTTCCACGCATACCGGGGATCGAACCATGGACCTCAGTATGTGAGCTGAGTGCAGGAAGAATCCTCCACTTCTTAGTAAGGCTGTCCATCACAGCATGTGTGATAATTTCTTCTTGGCCTCGTGATCTGCTTCCTTGCCACTCTAAAATACCCATAATCAATACTGATTAGTCACTGGTTTTCAAGGGAACAGCGTAGGTCCTCCCCATATATCCGACTTGTTGCCTCAGGGACTTATCATTGTTGTTCCAGGAGTATTATTCACAGTTCTCTCTTTGCTGATGGTAAAGTCGCCTAGAATAGTGAGTTTTAAAGTGGATATACTCGCACTTTGTGCGGGGCTCTGAGAGTAGAAAAACTCTCGGAACTCATCAAAGGTATGTCAGAGGTATATATCACACTGTCATGTTAATAGTAACTATCTTGCTGTCATTAAATTCCTGTAAGTCATTTGTTAACAGGATCTTGTATCACACTAAGAGTAAATCTTTGCTCACTTGCTTATTAGTCTTGTGAAGAAGAAACACAGGTTTCAGAGTAAATTATTAATGGAACAATGTTTTGGTCTTGATAACTTGAGCGAAACACTTTCCCAAATAAAAGTGTGTTGCAACGTTTATCTTTTATACGCTATTATCGGCAGTGTACTATTTGGATCATATTAGTGTTCCTGCTGTATTGTCTGACGTCATCTGTGAACACTATTTGAGTTTGCTAGAGATGCACTCGAGTTCCTGAGGCCTATCTGTTAACCTTCATTTGGCTAGCGTAGTTTTCCAACCCCCCTCGAGGGACTAGGCTTGAATTTAAATTGAAGTATTTGCAGGGACAACGCTCCCCGTTGCCTGATCTCTGACTTGTCTTCCTGGTGGATTACGAAAATACATTAAACAGTGTAAAACTTCTTTTATAGCTACGTTTTGCTCAAGGGAGGCGAAGCGTCGACTTGTTGCCGCTTCTGCTTGTCTCTGCTTCTTGTCTTTCTGGTTGAAGACCCGATGAACCTCACTGTTGATGCTTACAGTCTGGCGTAGACTCCAAAGCCTGATTGATTGGGAACAGTCTCCAGGGGCTTATCAGGTTCCCAGTTGACAACAGGAATCGGTAAATCCTCAATTTAACAGACATCTGTTTCATGGACTTCGGAAATACAGGACGATATCCAATGGGTCACTGGATCCTGATGCAAAATTGTCCCTTATCATTAC
Organism: Cherax destructor; assembly: GCA_009830355.1. Lineage (NCBI taxonomy): Eukaryota > Metazoa > Arthropoda > Malacostraca > Decapoda > Parastacidae > Cherax > Cherax destructor. Next base: position 98,382 of record WNWK01004910.1, read on the forward strand.
ATTCGCTACTAATATCATCACCATCTACCGAAATCGCCTTACTGTCCATATGCTTCCAAACCCCTATTAGTCCGCTGTGTCGAAGGCTTACATTTACATCCATCTGAAGAGGGGATGTTCGAGAGACAGTTGGTATTACGCTAATGCTTTTGGGTATCAAAGGCCCTCCGGCAGTCCAAGAATATACAGGTCATCTAAAACGCGGATGCAGAGCAAGGTTATATTGTGGTAACGTTTCACTCTACATTGAGCGAAAAGTTACCACTTTAAAAGCTTGTTATGTACCTGTCTCTCTTCTTCATTAATGTCGACCGCACGCTGATGTATCACCAGTCTGTCTAACCTTTTAAGACGATAATCTATTTCAACATTAATCTCACTACTATTTTCTTTAATGTTTGTAAAGATATATACGTAGTAAGAAAACGCAAAGGCAAATATTATTATTATTATTATTATTATTATTATTATTATTATTATTATAACTCGTACCGGAGAGAACTTGGAGGGAATGGGAGGCAATCAAGTTTGGTCCAAGGGAAGGATATCTTCACTTCTTTGGATAAAAAATCCTTCGCTGGCATGAAGGCACCTTGAAGGGAGGACAAGAAAAGGGAAACTTAAGAGGTTTAAGGAAGAAAACAAAGAGAAACTTGGGAGTTTTAAAGAAGAGTCTCGGGGCAGACAAGGAGGTTTGTCCTCTCACTCCTCAGCTCCCACAGCCATGAAATTGGAAAGCGGGCAATGATAATCCATTACCCAGAGAGAGACTCACACACGGTAATGCGACCGCTTTACTGTCTTTGCCTTGTAAGGGAGAATATATACAGTAGATGCCCCTACCCCTGTTGCGAGTATGGGTTCCCTGACTCTGTAGGGGTTTGTACAAGTACCTTTTCCCCATGCAGGGGGTTGTAGAAGTCCCCTTTTCCCGTGCAGGGGGTTGTACAAACCCCTTTTCCCATGCAGGGGCTATGGATAGCCCTTTCTCTGCAGAACAGGATAGGAGAATTGAAGTGAGGGCAGTACATGATAGCTTGTGAGGCGAGGCAGGACAGGAGAGGTCGTGAGGCCGGGATTCAGAAAGAGATGTGAGGCGGTGGCCAGGACACAAGATGTGAGGCCGGGATTCAGAACGAGAGAACATGATGCCGTGGGGTCAGGACAAGAGGCCATGAGGCCGGGAATCAAGAGCCGGGGGCAATAAGAGGTGCACTCATGGTCCGTGCAAGATGGCTGGCTGCTCTCTTGAAGGCTCTCGTGAGACTACAACGAGAAATTTACAGTTGTTTGGCGACCTCTCGCTGACTGCTCGCTTAACTTGTGACGCTGGTAATGACGCACTGTATTGCTCCTTAAACTCAGGCTCAATTTTGCTAGGATTTTTTTTAGAGCGCGCGCGCGCGTGTGTGTGTTGTGCTTGCAAGGGGGGTGGAGGAGCTACTCAAGTCTCTCCTGTCCATCATTTTCAACTTCGGTAACAACATCGTCTCAAGTAGAGCCTAGTAAGGAACATAGATAAAACACACTGGATGTCAATTTACTACAGAGATGCTGTGCAAAGAGAGTAGATGATGAGGTAATCATAAGAACATAAGAATGGAGGAACACTGCAGCAGGCCTACTGGCCCATACCAGGCAAGTCCTACTCAAATCCAATCAGTCCCTCAATCATGCAAAACTATATACAGTGGAAGATGAAGTAATGAAGATTATTGGGTGTCTATTGGAGCCTTCAGGGCATCAACGCTTTTACGGTTCAGTCCTAGACCAGACCTCCGGTTAGACCAAGGCTTGATCAACCAGGCTCTTAGTACTGCTATAAACAGTCGAACGTATGAACCACAGCCCTGCTGATTAGGAACTGACTTGAGGAACTTTACAAGTTTCCTCTTGACGACAGCAAGGTGGTCTTTTGGTTGACTGGTGTCAACTCTACTCGCTAAAGTTTCTCACTACGAGAGCAAGGGAGCGGTAACCCCTGAAACCATCTTCGGAAACCCCCCTTTGGCTTAAGCTAGTTTCATACATCCTCTTTATGACCCTTTCTATGTAATTGAATCACAGACGCGATCCAATTCGACAAAAATAAATACAAGAACAAGCGAAAGTTGAATTTCGCAAATGGTTTCGCTTATTTTGCTTCCGTATAGTTTGTATTGACCTGGACCTTGTTGGTGGGGTCGACACGACACACTCCAGAATTATTGAGTGACCTAGAACTGGGTCAATAAAGTGGGTCGGACATGCTCAGGAACCAGGCGGGCCTCCGTGTTCATCACCACCCTACCTAGTTCACCACTACCCTACCTAGTTCACCACTACCCTACCTAGTTCACCATTACCCTACCTAGTTAACCACCACCCTACCTAGTTAACTACCCTACCTAGTTCACCACCCTGCCTAGTTCACCACCCTACCTATTTCACTACCCTCCTCATGTTGTCCCTGTCACCACCCAAATGGTCCACCACTCTACATCACCCACCATTGGTGTTTATCACCGTTCATCATTTTTATTACCTATATATAAATATTATTAGTGAGCTGAGTGTTGTATGTTATACGGGACTGTTTTTCCCCTCTAAATCAAATGTTTTCCTGTGGTAGTAAGGCAATCTTGAAAGCTGCCGTAGCCACTGAATTCTGGAGGGAATGGTTGATAACTTCGTCTTGATGACTGGGGCAATAAGTCGACAAGCGTGAATGAAGTGGGAATACAGAGTAAGCCTTTATTTTGAACCTTTCACTCAGGATTGAGCTTTATGAACCTTTGATATACCTTTGAAGAGTTTCGAGAGTATTTACTCTCTGAGCCCGGCCATGGGCCAGGCTCGTCTGGTGCTTGCCTGGTCAACCAGGCTGTTGCTGCTGGAGGCCCGCTGCCCCACATATCCATCACAGCCTGGTTGATCTGGCACCTGGTGAAGATATTTGTCCAGTTTCCTCTTGAAGGCTTCTACACTGGTTCCAGCCGTGTTTCGGATATCTTCTGGTAAGATGTTGAATAGTCTGGGACCCCGGATGTTAATACAGTGCTCCCGTATTGTCCCCACCGCACCCCTGCTCCTCACTGGGTTTATTTTACACTTTCTCCCATATCTCTCACTCCAGTATGTTGTTATGGCAGTGTGCAGATTTGGGACCAGGCTAAAATTGCGTGTCTTTGTTCCCACTCATCTCCTAAATGAAATCTCCCAGCTGAAGCTGGGAGATTTCATTACCTGATGTGGGAAATCCATTTTGTGTGATAGGGTAAGTAAGTAAGTAAGTTTATTCAGGTATACACAAATACATTTACATACATTATCATACATAGCAGCATATGTGTAGAGAACCCAGGATAACCCAAAAAAGTCAGAGTGACTTATTTCCATTGGGGTCCTTTTTATACCTTAATTTTTTACATTGTAGGCTATATATGTTATTATATTATAAAGGATATATCTATACTAGGAATAAGATAAAAAAATAAAAAATCATTCTCCTCCCTTTCTGTCGCTACATTCATTAGGTACCTTTTGGTTCTCTTCTTGAACTGGCTCATGCTATGACTGGCTTTGACATGTGCAGACAGTCTGTTCCATTCCTTTATTGCTGTACAATAAAAGGTGTTTGAAGCCTGGCCACTGACTGTGGGTACTACAAAGTTGTGCTCTCTCCCCTTAGTACTATGTCTGCTTTGGTTCCCAGCCTTGACAAAATTGGCAGCAAGATATTCTGGACACTGTTTGTGAGCAATTTTATAAGCTTGATTTAATTTAAGTTGTTTTACTCTGTCTTCAATATTCAGCATATCCAATTGTTGTAATTCATCCTGGCCTACATGCTTCTGTTTTCACTATGTAACAAACACACAACAGCACATCTGTAACGGAAACCATTTTTTTTAACGAGAACAAAATAAATACCGTTTTAGACTGATCCTCAACACTAGTGGCTCCTTTTTATCTAATCGTCCATATCGAGTATTTTCCTGTGCCTCTTCTTTCCCCGTCTCCCCTTCCCCTTAAACCTAATGCCTTTGCGTGCTGCATTCACCCCTCTCTCTTTATGAAGTCATTATTTATTGGATTTATTTTGTGTCCCTGCAGGAGGGTCGGTGTGTGGCTGGGTGTACGGCTCGCTGGTCTTCGTGGTAGCTCTGGCTGTCTACTGGAATGCCCTCAGCTGCAGCTTTGTCTTCGACGACATCTCTGCCATCAAGGAGAACCGCGACCTCCGACCTCACACGCCCGTCACCAACCTCTTTCTCCACGACTTCTGGGGCACGCCCATGCAAAAGGTCAGTGACTGCCCCGTGATCAGCAGGGCAAGCCAACCTATGACGTGCTTGTGACCTGTTTCGAGAGTACTACTCTCGCAGTCCGTGTCACCCAACACTATAAGGGAGCACTGGAATACCCTTGTATATTAGGGACTTTTCTCGAACATAAACAATAATAATACTAAGAGCAGGACTAGGGTGTTTGCCAGACCTCTTTCCACAGGAGTTCCCACTGAGATTTTTTTATTTTTTTGTAGTATACCTCACCCGTGGTTACGTGCTTGCAGGAGATTACTGCCCCTCTCAGCGTGGCTGGCTTGTAGCATGCTGCTGAGTGTCTAGAAACACAAATTATCACAATTTTAAATCAAACTTTCTTTCTAAAGCAAAGTTTACGGGGGAAAATTTGACTAAAAACTTAATGTTTTTAAGTTTTAAGTTTCGTATATTATACGAAATGTCAGTTTTTCCGATAAAATTCAGATATTTTTGTTTTAAAACATGAAATTTCAAATCCTCCTGTGGCTTCAGCCTTATTCACGGGGAACTTTCTAGTCAGGGAGAACCCTGGTGGACTTCGGTGACCTTTCGAAACTTGCCTTTGTAACCAAATTGGTGGAGTTTTAAAGAGGTGAGAGGTGTATGTCATGTAGGTTACCTGCAGTCGCTTCTTGGGGTTACTACCCTGCAACCTGGTACCAGTCCAGGCTTATTTATTGTTTACTTGAGGGCTTGTTTGGTAACTGGTCTTTAATTCAGGGCTGGTGGGACTGATTTTAGCTTGTGGTTACTCAAATGCTCCCAGGGCCACCCTGCTGAACTTTCACGGTACCCATCCTTGTCACCCACCTGTGTAACCCATCCTCGTCACCCACCTGTGTCACCCATCCTTGTCACCCACCTATGTAACCCATCCTCCTCACCCACCTGTGTCCCCCTCCTCACCCACCTGTGTCACCCTCCTCACCCTCCTCACCCACCTGTGTCACCCTCCTCACCCACCTGTGTCCCCCTCCTCACCCACCTGTGTCACCCTTCTGAGACGCCCATCCTTGCTTGTCCACCCATTCCTCCCACCAGTGGCACCCACCCATGCCAGCTTCCAGTGCCGTCCTCCACCTTTCATCCAGACTTTATTTACTAGGCTTTTTCATTCCCTCTTTTCATTTCTAAAGAATTTTTCCCCACAACGCGCCACCTCAATTGTCTCCCATTGTGTACTTGTCGTATGTATTTCCGGCAGGTTCATCTTGTGCCTCCTCCTCCCTTTCCCTTTTTCTCATCCCCCCCTTCCTTTCTATTGCCCCTTCCTCACTCCTTACTCACCGACTCCTGTTCCTCACTCCATTCCTTCGCCTCTGCTTCCTCTGTCCTTTTTTTTCATTGTCCATCCCTTTTTCCTTCCCCCTCCCTCTCTCCTTTCCCCCACCTCTTCCTCGCCCCCTCCTCAATATCTTATATGGTATCTCTTGCCCCTGGTGCTTGCTCTGCATGATGTCATTCCCATGGTCGGTGCAGTCATGCATCCCACAAGGGAACACATGTTGCTGCACCCCCTTGTGTAGTCAGTAAACCCTTAAGTGGCCATCTGTGGCCCTAGAACTCTTGTGGCCACTAGAACTCTTGTGGCCATCTGTGTTAACTACACCCTTATATGGCCATTTGTGGCCACTACATCCTTGTGTGGTCATCTGTGGCCACCATACCCCATTCTTCCCCTGCATTTTTCAATTTCCCCACACTTTTTCCCTTTTCTCCTGAATTTCTCCCTGCCCGGGCCTGTCGTCGCTCCCCGCCATTGTTTAATAATGTTACTTACCTCCTTTACTCCCTCGTATATATATTCTCCTACCCTCGTATTTTCTGCCTCTTATCGCCTTCTCCATTCTCTTACCTTTCTTACCTCCCTGTCCCCCCCCCCCTCTATTCCCTGCCTCTCTTTCCTCCCTGCCTCTCTTTCCTCCCTGCCTCTCTCCCCTTCCTCTCACCCTTCTCTCCTGCCTTTCATTCTCCTCCCCGTCCCTTCTCTCCTGCCTATCATTCTCCTCCCCGTCCCTTCTCTCCTCCCTTCCCCGGATTCTTCCCTGAGGCTCCACTTCGTTTTTCTTCTTCCTTCTCTAAATTAGCCAAAGAAAGTATCCCTGAAGGAAAATATAAGATATAACTTGAGTATATCTGTGTCTAGCATTATGAATATTAAGAGAGAAGTAAATAAGGAAAGTGAATGTCGTAGGAATGCAGTTAAAGCCAAAGTAGAACTGTAACTCACACTAACATGAATGTAGACGAGCATGTTTACAGAGCAGCTTGCAGTGTAGACTGACTGATGTTCTAGTATTCAGGATTGGGTTTGGTTGCAAGTACTTCTGATAGTTTGACAGATGCGCAAATGTTCAGACTACATACAGATTGTGGTCAGCCTTATGGTCACTATCTTGAACACTTATGTGATTGATTGTCCACTTTCTGAGGAATTTAGATATCGTATAATAACCTATGCGATATGTCAAGATATCTTAATGAAAATAGGATACCAGACATATCAAGCAAATATCCTAAATTTGTTTACCACAGATAACATTTTAGATAAAAATTCAGATGTACTCCTGTTAACTCTTTTGTGGTCCTAGTTTCCTAGGTCTTTTTTGTATGTCTTTGGGCTACCGTCCACAGGATGGGTACAGGGAGCACAGTGAAGCAGCAAAGTGAAAATCTTTCCTTGAGATGCATGTTCTTGCTTCAGTTCAGATTTAACTCTAGCAGCCACTTGTTTGAATACTCCAGCATTCTGTACACGTTTCCCTGTGATGTGTCTGTTCACGTTTGCTCTTATTAATCTCTCTAACTTTACATCGTTACCATATAGACACCCACATAAATCGACCACTTTTTGGTAGTCATTTACATGTAAACCCTCGCTCTAATTGACCTCGATTTAACGGATCCGGGAATATGAGACCAAATCTTCTAGGTCATTTTTATTCATAAACAACAAAAGCCCCAATTTTTTTTTACAGAAATGTTATTGTTATGATCAAGACAAAACAACCTCATCTTGATCCACCCCAAGTGTCATCATCTACCACCCGTTTCATCCCTAATTAGTCCTTGAAATGGAATGTTTACTAGGCAAAGAAGCGGTCATAGAACTAATGGTTGTGACCTCGCTTGTCACCACCAACCTTCCCGGAAACGAATGGCTCAAAGCCAAGTGTGTTAAACGACACAAATGCAGAGACAAACTTTATTGAATTTGAAAAACCTTGCCCGCAGGCGAAACGTGTAATTGAAGTTCCCCTTTGTAGTTGTCGTTTTGACCGGGACCATTCTGATGTTTCATCCTTTGTTATTCTGTCTACCATTCAGATACTAACTACCTAATTCACTTCAATACTTTCCCCTTTGGCCCTTCATGTTCGTCATGGTCGTCTAGTTCATGGTTTCGTCTGTACACTCGCCTAGTTAAATTTTAAAGGGGTCTATTTATAGCTCCTGGACCCAATCGCTATGGGTTCAAACCTCATCCGTACCATGGTTTCTCTAAAAAAAAATAGCACACTATTGAAACTGCAGAACTTTTGTTTCTTCTATCCACTCGTATACATCATAAAGAACACAGGTTCGAATCCTGATCATTCATTTGATTTTTTACATCCGTTTGTTACAGATATTCAGCAAATGAACAGCTGAACAACAAATATGGTAGAAAGATGTTCAAGTGCGTATTTTTTTCCGTATTTTTTTAGGCTATATTTTGCTCTAAACATTACTATAAACTGACTCGTTTAATGGTGATCTTCCTACGTGCTTTTTTACCCTAATTATCTTGCCTCTAGACAAAGTTGTCAACAATCTGGGGCTCAGCTGGTCCCAGGTGCATCAAATGGCGCTTGTTAGTCGGGTCTCGGGTCTCGAGTGCCACTCCAATCGGGCAGTTTCGAGTTAGTCAAGGTACCTTCAGGGTCAGCCTGCCTTTGTACGTGTGTGTGTGTGGTGTGTGTGTGTGTGTGTGAACACGTGTGCGCTTCATGAAGAGTACATGTACGTATGTTTGTTGGAGAGCGAGTTGAGGTGTGGGTTTGCGTCTAACCCTGATATTCCCGTAGTTAATTTCCATCCACTCACTCTTTTTCTTGCATCATCCTTGGTAAAGAACTCATACCTGTGATGGGTTTTGTTGGTTCTTGTAACCTCGCAATCCGACCTCAGGTCTGGCTGGTCCACTTAACCATTACACCCCGGCTAATCAGTTCCTTGCAGGAGACAGTGGTCCAGTTTCATCTTTAAATTTTCTCTCTTCGTTCCGGCAATATTTCTGATATTATCTGATGATAGGTTGAATAGTCTTGGACCAGCAGTATTGAGAGTTGGTTTTCGTTATCTATGGCACTCTTTTTTTTTCCCATTAGATTTATTGTAAATTCTCTCCCAGATAGTGGAAGCTCCACGTGCGAAACATGGGAGTGGTGTCGGAAGATCTCGCATTAAGTCATCAGTATTGCTATTGCAACTGCAAGAAAGATAAGCTAAATAACTAGAACTTTTAAGACAAGAGATACTGAGCCAGTGGTGATTATTTTAGTAATTTATTCTCTCTAGACCGGAATACTGCTGTATACTAGCAGCTTCCTTCAAGGCAGGCGGCACTGCTGACCTAGAAAATGTACAGAGAACTTTCGCTAACCACATTCACTCAAACATCTAAATTACTGGAAATGATTGCAGTCCTTTCAAGTGTATTTCTTGGAACGTAGGTTTGAGATATTTATCATAATTTACACCTAGAAAATCCTGGAGAGACTCGTCCCTCCAGGAATCACTCCATGTGAAAGCAAGAGGCTTCGCATACGGTGTAAAGAACATTCAATAAAAACCATGGTCGTGACGGGTACACTAAGAGAAAACGTTGTGTCAAGAGGTCGCCAACTCTTTAATCCCCTCCCTCTGTAAATAGGGTAAATTACCAACAAACCTCTGGCTGTCTTAAGAGGGACCTGGACAAGTTCTTCTAATCAGTTCCTGACCAGCTGGGCTGTGGTTCTAACGTTGAACTACGTGCGTCCAGCAGTAACAGCTTCGCGAATTGAGCCTTGATAAACCAGGAAGCCTGGTCTGGGACCGGGCCGAGGAGGCATTGATCCCCGGAAGCATCCTTCAGGTATATCCATCACTCTAGCAGGTTCTTATGGCAGTGTGCAGATTCGGGACCAAGCCCTCAAGTATCTTCCAAGTGTATATTCTGGTATCTCGTCCTCTTTCTTCTCTCCAGAGAGAACAGTCCAGGTATTTTAGATGGTTTATTGATTGTGTGTAGGCAGTATACGACCTCTGTACATTTGCTGTGCTGTGAGCACAGAACAATATTTACATTGTGAACATTGTGAACACCCTTAGTCTGAAATGCGCCATGATTGGCAGTGTGGAAAATCTCGTTTGATTTTCCACGACCGTTAACCTTCACCCAGTTGGAGGAGAAAGGAGAGGGGGGGAGGGGGGCAACGTCCTCACCATGCCAATGGGGGTGCCACATTTCTTTATATACTCTTAATTTGTAAGACGTAATCCGTAATGAAGCCTATGGGCTAATGTATTATACAATACTACTATGCATTTAAGCTAAGTTATAGTTAGACTTTAACTTCGTTTCTACACACGTATCTGGCCCAGTAATAGGCCCTGGGCACTCTCCTTCCCGCCAGGAGTGCCCACCTGGGTATGCAGAGCTCCTAACCGTTAGTCACAAAAAAAACATAATGAGCACAAGACGACTTATCCTGAAGCTGTGCAGTGAAGTCCTCTAACAGTCGATAACACATTACGACGCGAATTAGATACATTTCACGGCGATAACTGGCATCTCGCTAGCGTACTAGGTTACACGACAGGTTACACACCTTGGTTAACCAGGCCATGATCCACTGGGAGGCCTGGTTGAGGATCGTCAGCGGGGGCGTTGACCCTCGGAACAGCCTCTCGGTGTATGTGTAACGCATTAGGTTGGAACTGTGTATAGCGTACTAGGTTACACGTACTAGGTTACACGGTTATACGTGACTAATACAGGTCTCTGGAACCACGGCCACATCACCCCTCCACGTGAGTACCTCGAGTATATTGAATGTGCATTCTTTGACATTGGGGCTACGTGAAAGGGGGCTACCACCAGAGATCTAATGTGCAACCGTCAACACACACTGCCCATGTGTGAAAGAGGTACGTAAATTACTTTAGGTAACTAGGAATGAGGTGGCAGGTTCCTAGCCTGGAACCCACATTAACTGACCAAGGATCACTAACCTAGCCAGTCAGAACCCACAGACACCCACTGTTCTACACAGGCATTGCTCCTCTGGTGTTGAAAGATCTCGTAATCCGCCCTGTTATTTTCCTGGTCTTGCTGCCTTTGCCTTTTTGTGTTGCCTAAATGACGGACCATCTGACAAAATTTTCCTTGCGTCTTTTACCAGTTCCTTACGTTTTATGATATTGTCTGCTTGTTTTCTCTCTGTTGCGCTTGTTTTGAGTTCTTTTTTTTCCATGTCAAGCAAAAGAGAATTTCTCATTTATCGAGGCGATTTTCATAGTTTGCGATTTTCCATAAAGGAAGATACGAAGATGTGGCTGGTGTTTTCACTGGTATCTGTTACGAGGATGAGAAACATTGAAGGTGCTAGGACCGTGCCTTGGGGTACTGAACATTTTACGATACTCTTCACCAACCCCAAGGCTGAGGGACTGATTACCTCGTAGTTCTACATTCTTCCCATTATGACCTTGAATTTGTATTGATAAAGCCACTGTGGATGGCGAAACGACTACAAATACAGACCCCCAGATGTTGCACAAGTGTCTTAATTATTTTGTCGGTATTGTATACTATTCATGTACAGTATTTTACTATGACCGGACTTAATTTTTGTCTGTTACCGCTCCTTTCCCTTCCGTTAATCATGTTAATGACTAGGAGTATCGTGTATGTCGTGATCATAGTCTGTCTTGTTTCATGCTCTCGCATTTTTTGCTAGTGGGTCGTAACTCTTAAGTGCCTTGTCATATATATCCTTCACAATATGTGTGCTTACCAAGTTGTTTGTTCTGGGTCGAGACACTGTTCCTGACTCCGCCTCTTTGGGTGGTTTCGCCGACATGTACCGGACTCTTTATCATACTCTTAAAAGCAGTGAATGGTGAGAGCCAGTGTGTGTGTACTCACCTAGTTGTGTTTGCGGAGACAGTCTTTAGTGGTGCACTCACCTAGTTATGGTTGCAAGGGTCGCGTCATAGCTCGTGGCCTCGCCTCTTCACTGGTCACTACTAGGTCCTCTCTCCCCCTGTTCCATGATCTTTATCATACCTTTCCTGTGTGTGTGTGTGTGTGTGTGTGTGTGTGTGTGTGTGTGTGTGTGTGTGTGTGTGTGTGTGTGTGTGCCCAAGCGTGCGTGCAGCGCCTAGCAGATTGAGGAGGTGCACGGCCTCCTGCCTTCACTTGACTCGCCTATTTTATTCCTCGACTTCTTTGGCTGATGGGACTCGCAACGAGTAAATATTTGTGAACGGGAGGCGATATTGCCGGCTGAGGAGGGAAGCCAGCAAACACTTGACATTGCTGGCCTCATCCCGGTTCACCAGCTCCTGGTCCAGGCCCCGTTCACCAGCTCCTGGCCCCAGCCCCATCCTTCGGTTCCAGCTATTGTTCCCATCCTGCTGTTCCTTCCCCACCATCCCTCCCTCAGGTAGTCCAATATTTTCCTCTTGAGATGGGTATGTTTTGAGGCGTGTGCGCGTTGAGGTGGGTGACGGGGTGTGGATCGTCGGGGGTAAGGCTGGTTGGTGGAGGGATGGAGGGAGGTGGGGATCAACGAGAGGGAGTGGCTGTACCATTATCAGGTCACTCCATCATGATAACAACCCATTTGTTTTTACTAATGGCTGCAAACCGTCCTGGGCTCTCTGTTGTTTGCTCCCTGGCAACAGTAGCCTGACCTTTTAAATGCCCTGTACTCGCCTGTTTGTGTTTGAAGGGGTTGAATCATTGCCCTGGTTTTTTAACTCTTATCCAACTGTTTCGCTGATTTCTGACTGTCAGGAAGAGTGAAATGAACAGATACCTGAAGTCAGTGCCCTATCAACAGGGCTGTGGATCGTACGTTGAATTGCGTGCTGCCAACAGTAACAGCTTGGTTGACCAGGCCGTGATCCACTGGGAGGCCTGGTTGAGGAACAGCCTCTCGGTGTATGTAGGTTGAAACTGTGTATAGCGCTTGCCTCCAGTTAGGTAGCAAGTCGCTGGGGAAAGTGACTCTCAAAATTGACCCCAGGTATACCCTAGGTAGTGTGTTCCACTGAACACCCTAAGACTGAAAAAGTATTTTGTAACTGCCTTAGTTTGCATCAGTGTCCCCTAGCTCCCTCTCCGTGCATCTCCCTGATCCTCCTCCTTTTAGTTCCTGAAGTCTCTTATAGTCTGTCTCCCTCAGTCTTTGTACCAATCTCGTTGCAAACCTTTAGACCTTCTCTAGTTTTTTTCTGCATTCTTGATCACGTATGGGTTCCATGATGTTACTGTGGACCTTATGTTTGGCCTCAAGTGCGTGGTTTATAATATCCAAAATTAATATTTATTCGTTTTTTTAACTAGTTCTTGGGCTAGCTGGTCTTGCAGGTTCCACTGATATCACATACATGTATGTACTTCTAGTTATACGCTTGAATAAATGTTCACTCCCATATCTTTCTCCTTGAATCACGAAATCATAATAACACTATTGCCATGGGTTCTAACACCACCCGTATCGTGGCTTCACCTTGAACTTTGTTTGCATCTCTCCTTCCAGGACTGAAATCAAGTAGGTATCTTCTTAATATATTTGCAACTAATTTAAGTCTTTGTCCTTTATGCTTTTTATCCTCATTAATTTCAAATCATCCTTAAATGGCCGAAATGTTGTCTGTTATTGACTTTTTTCAACATTGTGCTGCTTTTATGTATAATTTCTTTTTTGTATCAGGAAGAGCACAAGGTCTGACCACTGACCCTTGAGGGACTCTGCTCATCACTCGTGCCCACTCCATTATCTTCTTGTCTTCAATTCACTAAGTTTGCCTGTATCCGCTGGAATATTTTACTCCTGCTACCGCTGTTCCTTTTCTTCATGGTCCTTCTCTGTCTTCTTAGTATCACTGTTTCTTCATAGTCTCGCCATTGCCTCGGTTGCTCTTATACCGTCACCTTAGCGCCACTGTTCCTTCACTGCCTATTCGGTACTACTGCTCCAGCATCGTCTCCCCAGTACCGCTATTCTTGCACCGTCTCCCCAGTACCACTGCTTCATCACCAGGCAAGCTTCTCTCTCTCACCCCGAGGGAGTGTCATACCATCTGGGTGTGGAGGTTGTCGCCTTTATGCGATGGGTTCCCAGCTCATTATTTTCCCTCAGGGAGACGAAACCTTATTTTCCTGAGCGAGGTTTACCTCTTCTGTGGCGTGGTGTCATCATCGCTCTGCTGGGGGAATATTCCTTGAAGCCTAGCCTAGCTCTTCTAACCTATACAGAATGTTGGAGGCTAGGTATTGTCGACAAATATGGTACAAAGATATCGTTCCAGACCATGGAGTGCTGAACTCTTCTCTAGGCTGAGGGACTGAATAACTCAAATACTTTTTCTCCAAGGTTGATGGACTGATTACATCATCTTTTTCATTTCTACTGCTCCCATAGTATTTGACTGAAGAAGCCTACTGTGTAGGAGAAACGTTTCATCAACAAAGACACCCAACTGTTGCACCTGTGTCTTAATCTTAACTTGTCGGTATTTTATACCATTTTCAACAAAAAAGTTCCTTAATATTTCATCACATAGGCAAACTCCAAATCAAAAATCACCTTTATGATTGATTCACTATTCACGGGAGGTTCCTACACCGATGGAGAGAAAAATGAGAGAAATTTAGGAAGAGCAGCATAAGTAAATGTTCAGCAATCCTCTGAACGACAGGAGAGTTGAGGATAGAGATTTTTTTTCCGTAGCTCTGCCCATCCCACGAACCGTGTATCTTGACATGAAAACAAATTCTCTGAAATTCGAAAAGGAAATATAAAACACTTGCAGCAGCACCAGGGACTGATTCATGGAACACTTTGGCTGTACAGCCCACCAGGAAAGTGTTCCGAGGGTCAACGCACCTCACCCCAGTGGCCCGGTGCAAGACCAGGCCTCCCACGTTATGACAATACCAGTGAGATGTTAAGCATGACATATACGAACATTCATGACATTAAATGGAACGTTTCGCCACGAGTGGCCTCTTTAGTCCTGACTCAGAGACATCGGAGAAGAGAGCATATATAGTGGAGATACGTAGGAAGAAGTAGACAGCTGAAAGTAGTAGGATCAGGTGATGGGTAGGTAGCAGTAGTGACGGTGTGTGGGGGGTTGGTGGCTGTGTCCAGGCTGGACAACTATTGAATTGACAAACTCTTAGAGAGACTGAAGTGCCCAACTTCTGTGGGATGGTGCTTGAGATTTCTGTAAGATAGGCTTCTGAACATTTCCGTCAGCACATGTCATTTTCGTGGATGACAAGCCTAGCATCATCCCCTCTCATGAGGTGTCCCTTGTTGTTTGTGTGTTGAACGTTGGCTTGCTTAGATTTCAAGAGTACTTTTTGTTCATGAACTCTCATTTCCAGGGACCTTTCCATGAAGTACCTGCGTACTTCATGTTAGGCTAGGTAAGATTCGTCAGGAAATAGGACAATTGTTTCGTGATGCGGGTCTTGGTCATATGATGACCTGCCACTGCAGCTTTTGATCATCTGACAGAGGCCTTCTGCTGGCTTACCTGTCCACCTCTTTAAAAATTGATTTTGTTGAGTAATATGTACTTTATATCTTATCCCACACATGGCATGGCAAAGACTCCTGCACTAACGGATGAGTCTGTTCTCTGCTTCTTATGTATTGATTCTTTTTAAACAAAACATAAGACAAGAAAAACTTGCAAAGGGACCAGGGAAAGCTGCAAAATTGTTCTGACAAGTTGTTATTGGAATTCAACCATTTAAAGGGGTTGAAAATCTGGAAAGGGTTGTACCCTTTCCAGATTTCCAGAAACAGAATAGAGACTCGGAGGATAAGGTTTGTAACCCTCACATGAGGAACAGTACCTCAGGGGGAGTACCTAGGGTGCCCACTGGGGTGAGAGCTTCGGCAAACGGTGCAGCGAGCTCTAACAAAGGTACACTTAGCTTTCTTGTTGGTTAAGAAGCTTGCTTTGACCAGATGGAAGGGTTCAAAGAGGTTTACACCCGCAAATGAAGTCTAGCTTCTGTACACGGATGGGTGAGGATGTTCCTCTGTGCTTTTAATGTGGTAGCGGGTATGAGCCTTGGCTTGACTCTGCTAACATGAGTTAGTAATTGCTTTTGCGGCCAAACAAATGCACCACCAAGGCTCTTGTCTTGTTTTTACTGTGATTTTTATAATGCTCTTAAGCTGGTGCATAAATTGTTGTTTATGGAAGGTGAGTGGTTGAAGTGGATGAGTGGTTGAAGTGGTGGTGATGGGAGGAGGGATGGTGGTTATGGGAGTTGTGTAGTCGTAGTGCTGGTGGTGGGAGAGGAGTTGCAGTGGTGCGAGTCGTGGTATGTAGTGTGTTTTGGAGTGGTAGCGGTGGTGGTAATGGTGAAAGGAATGGTAGTAGTGGAAGCGGTGTTGGTAGCGGTGGGAGGAGTGGTGGTAACGATGGGAGGTGTGGTGGTAGCGGTGGGAGGAGTGGTGGTAGCGGTGGGAGGTGTGGTGGTAGCGGTGGGAGGTGTGGTGGTAGCGGTGGGAGGTGTGGTGGTAGCGGTGGGAGGTGTGGTGGTAGCGGTGGGAGGTGTGGTGGTAGCGGTGGAGGTGTGGTGGAGCGGTGGAGGTGTGGTGGTAGCGGTGGAGGTGTGGTGGTAGCGGTGGGAGGTGTGGTGGTAGCGGTGGGAGGTGTGGTGGTAGCGGTGGGAGGTGTGGTGGTAGCGGTGGGAGGTGTGGTGGTAGCGGTGGGAGGTGTGGTGGTAGCGGTGGGAGGTGTGGTGGTAGCGGTGGGAGGGTGGGCGGTGAGGTGGTAGCGGTGGAGGTGGTGGGCGGTGGGAGGTGTGGTGGTAGCGGTGGGAGGTGTGGTGGAGCGTGAGGTGTGTGGAGCGGTGAGTGGTGGTAGCGGTGGGAGGTGTGGTGGTAGCGGTGGGAGGTGTGGTGGTAGCGGTGGGAGGTGTGGTGGTAGCGGTGGGAGGTGTGAGTGGTGAGCGGTGGAGGTGTGGTGGTAGCGGTGGGAGGTGTGGTGGTAGCGGTGGGAGGTGTGGTGGTAGCGGTGGGAGGTGTGGTGGTAGCGGTGGGAGGTGTGGTGGTAGCGGTGGGAGGTGTGGTGGTAGCGGTGGAGGGTGGTGGAGCGGTGGAGGTGTGGTGGTAGCGGTGGGAGGTGTGGTGGTAGCGGTGGGAGGTGGTGGTAGCGGTGGAGGTGGTGGAGCGGTGGGAGGTGTGGTGGTAGCGGTGGGAGGTGTGTGGTAGCGGTGGGAGGTGGTGGAGCGGTGGGAGGTGTGGTGGTAGCGGTGGGAGGTGTGGTGGTAGCGGTGGGAGGTGTGTGGTGGTAGCGGTGGGAGGTGTGGTGGTAGCGGTGGGAGGTGGTGTGGTAGCGGTGGAGGTGTGGTGGAGCGGTGGAGGTGTGGTGGAGCGGTGGGAGGGTGGTGGAGCGGTGGAGTGTGGTGGAGCGGTGGGAGGTGTGGTGGTAGCGGTGGGGGGTGTGGTGGTAGCGGTGGAGGTGTGGTGGTAGCGGTGGGAGGTGTGGTGGTAGCGGTGGGAGGTGTGGTGGTAGCGGTGGGAGGTGTGGTGGTAGCGGTGGGGAGGTGGTGGTGGAGCGGTGGGAGGTGTGGTGGTAGCGGTGGGAGGTGTGGTGGTAGCGGTGGGAGGTGTGGTGGTAGCGGTGGGAGGTGTGGTGGTAGCGGTGGGAGGTGTGGTGGTAGCGGTGGGAGGTGTGGTGGTAGCGGTGGGAGGTGTGGTGGTAGCGGTGGGAGGTGTGGTGGTAGCGGTGGGAGGTGTGGTGGTAGCGGTGGGAGGGTGGTGGTGCGGTGGGAGGTGTGGTGGAGCGGTGGGAGGTGTGGTGGTAGCGGTGGGAGGTGTGGTGGTAGCGGTGGAGGTGTGGTGGGCGGTGGAGGTGTGGTGGAGGTGGAGGTGTGTGGTAGCGGTGGGAGGTGTGGTGGTAGCGGTGGAGGTGTGGTGGAGGGTGAGGTGGGTGGGAGGTGTGGTGGAGGGTGGAGGTGTGGTGGTAGCGGTGGAAGGTGTGGTGGTAGCGGTGGAGGTGGTGGTGGAGTGTGGAGCGGTGGAGGTTTGCAAGGGTATGATAGCGTGATTGTGTTTACTGAAGCGTTGAACGTTGGAAAATTATGCTCTTCTTCTCTCTCTCTTAGCTCCTTGATCCTCTTCCTCCTCCTCCTCCTCCTTCCTCTTTCTCGCCATCTTCCTCATCCTCTTCCACCTACTCCTCCTCCACTGCATTTCTCTTAGCTAAACCTTACTTCCCTTTGCCTTCCATTGCTGCCTTCCTCCAGGATTCAACCAGGAGGTCACTGATAGTGGCCATCCACCTCCATCACCACTATCAGTGACTATCTACCATCACCATTATAGCCAACCAATATCCACCACCATCTACCACCACCACCACCACCGCCGCCAGCAACTCCAGGATTTACAAAAGCAAGTCGCCATAACCTAGACAACGTGGCACCCACAAGAGAATTCAAATGAATGTTGCAGGTCTTGTGGCACCGAACCCTGGCACCTTACCCAGCGGACCAGAAGTGCGGTTGTGTCTGCGGTCGTTGGGGGTGGTAATGGTGGTTGCGGTGGTTGTGGGAGGTGTTGTGAGATACATGATAATATATACATGGAAAGTACTTGAGGGCCTGGTCCCAAATCTGCACACTGCCATAACAACATACTGGAGTGAGAGATATGGGAGGAAGTGTAAAATAAACCCAGTGAGGAGCAGGGGTGCGGTGGGGACAGTACGGGAGCACTGTATTAACATCCGGGGTCCCAGACTATTCAACATCTTACCAGAAGATATCCGAAACACGGCTGGAACCAGTGTAGAAGCCTTCAAGAGGAAACTGGACAAATATCTTCACCAGGTGCCAGATCAACCAGGCTGTGATGGATATGTGGGGCAGCGGGCCTCCAGCAGCAACAGCCTGGTTGACCAGGCAAGCACCAGACGAGCCTGGTCCATGGCCGGGCTCAGAGAGTAGATACTCTCGAAACTCTTCAAAGGTATATCAAAGGTGGTGAGGGTGGAGGTTGTCTAGCGGTGGTATTGGGGGATGTCAATGTTACCACGACCCGGCCCTGGACCAACCTGGTCAGTCAGGCTGTTGGTGCTAACAACACTCAGTCGATTGCTGGGATCTGGTTGTGTGGTATAAGTGCTGTGTGTACTTTAAAGCAGAGTGCACAGGTTCGAATCTTGCTCTGATCTGAGATATAACCACAATGAAAAACTAGTGAAATTCCAAGAGCTTTCGGGATTTTTCACATTATTAAAGAAGTCTTGATAAGGTAAAACTGCTCAGTTAGCAAGAACTCTTTTAAAATTAAGTCATTTATAAAATTTTCCCTTATACGTTTAAATATATATTTTTTTATTTATGTTAATGTAAAAAATAATAATTTTGTACCAAAGGAACCTTAGAAAACTTACCTAACCTTTGAATATACCTTTGAAGAGTTTCGAGAGTATCTACTCTCTGAGCCCGGCCATGGGCCAGGCTCGTCTGGTGCTTGCCTGATCAACCAGGCTGTTGCTGCTGGAGGCCCGCTGCCCCACATATCCATCACAGCCTGGTTGATCTGGCACCCGATGAAGATACTTGTCCAGTTTCCTCTTGAAGGCTTCTACACTGGTTCCAGCCGTGTTTCGGATATCTTCTGGTAAGATGTTGAATAGTCTGGGACCCCGGATGTTAATACAGTGCTCCCGTATTGTCCCCACCGCACCCCTGCTCCTCACTGGGTTTATTTTACACTTCCTCTCATATCTCTCACTCCAGTATGTTGTTATGGCAGTGTGCAGATTTGGGACCAGGCCCTCAAGTACTTTCCAAGTATATATTATCATGTATCGCTCTCTCCTCCGCTCCAATGAGTACATGTTCAAGACTTGAAGGCGTTCCCAATAATTTAGATGTTTCAATGGCTCAATGTGAGCCGTAAACGATCTCTGGATTTGTTCCAGCTCTGCTATTTCTCCTGCCCTGAACGGGGCCGTCAGCACTGAGCAGTATTCTAAGTGAGGGAGCACTAGCGATTTGAATAGTGTCACCATCGGCATTATTTCCCTTGTTTTGAAAGTTCTCAATACCCACCCCGTCATCTTCCTGGCTGTTGTGATCTTTGTCTTGTTATGGTCTTTAAAAGACATATCAGCAGACATAATTATTCCCAAGTCCTTAACGTGTTCCTTTCGTTCTATGTGGTGACCCTCTTGCGTTTTGTATATAGTGTTCCTTTTGAGTTCTTCATTTTTTCCATACCTAAGCAGCTGAAACTTATCACCATTGAACGTCATGTTGTTCTCCACTGCCCATTGGAAGACCCTGCTTATGTCCTCCTGTAATTTTTCAGTGTCTTCTACCGTAGTGACTTTCATGCTTATTTTAGTGTCATCTGCAAATGATGATACAAAAGTGTGCTGGGTGTTTTTTATCTATGTCTGCTATGAGGATGAGAAACAGCAGAGGTGCCAGGACAGTGCCTTGGGGCACTGAGCTTTTGACTTCGCTGATGCTGGATCTTGCCCTGTTCACTACTACTTTTTGTGTTCTGTGTGTTAGGAACTCAAATATCCATCTGCCTACCTTTCCAGTAATGCCTATGGCCCTCATTTTGTGCGCTATCACTCCATGATCGCATTTGTCAAACGCCTTTGCAAAATCTGTGTAAATCACATCTGCGTTTTGGTCGTCCTCCAATGCCTCCGTAATTCTGTCATAATGGTTCAGCAGCTGTGACAGGCATGATCGTCCCGCTCTAAAGCCATGCTGGTTCGGGTTATGTTGGTTGTGCTGGTCCATGAACTTTGTAATCTGCCGTCTCATCACTCTTTCAAAGATTTTTATGATGTGGGAAGTTAGGGCTACTGGTCTGTAATTTTTAGCTAGTGCTCTACTACCTCCCTTATGCAAAGGAGCTATGTCTGCACTCTTTAAGGCCTCCGGTATTTCACCTAGATCTAAGCTCTTTCTCCACAGAATACTAAGGGCTCTTGCTAATGGTACTTTGCACTGCTTTATAAATAAAGCATTCCATGAATCTGGTCCTGGCAATTTAATTTAGCATAATCCAACTAAATATATTTTAGATAAGATTACAATAATTTAATAATAAACAAACACAATGAAATATAATTTTTTTTCGTTAGGTTCAGAATAATTTTTGTGAAATTGTTGCATACACAAATTTTCGCTTGCTTATTCGGCAAGAAGAGCGTTGCTATTTAAAGCTAAAATCTCAAGTTTTACCTAATCGGCACGACATATATATATATATATATATATATATATTATATTAATAATTTGCATGCCCTCGAGGGCATTGGAAATCTTTATTTTTTTTCTTACGAAGTTTAGGCCCCATTCAAAATTTCAACAAAATGCGCCACTGAATAAACCCTGGGCGTCACGGGGCTCTCCGTGAAGGTATTATGTTGACTTTCCCGGTTTGTGAATCTTTGGAGCAAAGACTAACAAAGCAGCTCCAGAGGTCCTCAGGTCCTACTGAGAGAGAGAGAGAGAGAGAGAGAGAGAGAGAGAGAGAGAGAGAGAGATGGA
The DNA here is from genome assembly GCA_009830355.1 of Cherax destructor. Lineage (NCBI taxonomy): Eukaryota > Metazoa > Arthropoda > Malacostraca > Decapoda > Parastacidae > Cherax > Cherax destructor. The sequence goes on from WNWK01004910.1 coordinate 119,505, forward strand.
GGGGTAGCTTGAAAGACCCTCTCTTTGTGGCCTTTGATGTGCTTTGCTCTCTAGGAACACAGGAGGCTGTGAGCATGTGTCTGACTAGAAGCAGCTTTGTACCTGCCTGGACAGCTTCTTCATACTCTACTGTGCTTGTCCTTTCCCTCCTGCTGCTGCTGTCTGTGATCCCCTGCTGCTGCTGTCTGTGGTCCCCTATTGCTGCTGCTGTCTGTGATCTGCTGCTGCTGCTGTGATCTCCTGCTGCAGCTGCTGCTGCGATCCCCTGCTGCTGCTGTGATCCCCTGCTGCTGCTGCCTGTGATACTCTGCTGCTGCTGTCTGTGATCCCCTGCTGCTGCTGTCTGTGATCTGCTGCTGCTGCTGTCAGTGATCCCCTGCTGTTGTCTGTGATCAGCATTATGCGTTTCACTATAAACAGACAGGTGTTAATCACCGTTTGTCAAAGACACTAGACCACAGATACTTGGCTCTGTACTCACCTAGTTGTGGTTGCAGGGGTCGATTCACAGCTCCTGGCCCCGCCTCTTCACTGGTCGCTACTAGGTTACTCTTCCTGCTCCATGAGCTTTATCGTACCTCTTCTTAAAACTATGTATGGATCCTTCCTCCACTAAATTACTTCCCGGCTATTCCACTTCTTGACAACTCTGTGACTGAAGAAATACTTCCTAACATCCCTGTGATTCGTCTGAGTCTTCAACTTCCAACTGTAACCCCTTGTTGCTGTGTCCCATCTCTCAAACATCCTCTGTCCACCTTGTCAATTCCTCTCAGTATTTTATATGTCTTTATCATATCCCCACAATCTCTCCTGTCCTCCACTGTTGTCAGGTCGATTTCCCTTAACCTAACCTCATAGGAAATTTTCTTTAGCTCCGGGACTAGTCTTGTTGCAAACCTTTGCACTTTCTCTAATTTCCTTACATGCTTGGCTAGGTGTGGGTTCCAAACTGGTGCTGCATACTCCAATATAGGCCTGACATACACAGTGTACATGGTCCTGAACGATTCCTTATTAAGATGTCGGAATGCTGTTCTTAGGTTTGCTAGGCGCCCGTATGCTGCAGAAGTTATTTGGTTAATGTGCGCTTCAGGAGATGTGCTCGGTGTTATACTCACCCCAAGATCCTTTTCATTGAGTGAGGTTTGTAGTCTGGCCCCCTGCTGTTTTCTTTGCCCTTTCCCAATCTTCATGACTTTGCACTTGGCGGGGTTGAACTCCAGGAGCCAGTTTCTGGACCAGGCCTGCGGTCTGTCCAGATCTCTTTGTAGCGCTGCCTGGTCCTCGTCCGATTTAATTCTTCTGTGTCTGTGTGTGTCCATCTGTCTCTCTGAGTGTGTATACACACATATGTGTATGAGTAACTGTGTATATACACTGTTTACATTAATTCTTAGTGTGGAGATTACTGTAGGTATTAAACTTGCAAAAGTAACTCTGAAATTTTTTAAAGAATAAGTTTGGGTAGTCTCTGCTGACTGCTGTGTCTGCTGCTAGAGTGGTTGATGTGTCTGCTGCTAACCTAGCTGTTGCTCTGTCTGCTTCTTATGTGGTTTCTGCTCTGTTTGTTACTGTAATCTTGTTATTGCTTCGTCTGCTGCTGTAGCCTGGCTCCCAGAAGCATGAGTAGTAGTTTGCCTATGATCAGCAGACAGAGCAAGCTCCAGGCTACAGCAGCAGACAGAACAAGCTCCAGGCTACAGCAGCAGACAGAGCAAGCTCCAGGCTACAGCAGCAGACAGAGCAAGCTCCAGACTTCAGCAGTAGACACAGCCTGCTGTTCATAGGCAAATTACTGCTGATGCTGCTGGGAGCCAGGTTATAACAGCAGACAAAGCAATAATAAGACTGCAGCAACAAACAATATCAGCAACCACGTAAGAGGCAGACACCTTTGAGGCAGACACCTTTGAGGCAGACACCTTTGAGACAGACACCTTTGAGGCAGACACCTTTGAGGCAGACACCAAGAAGCTGTGTTCTTGATAAACGTGCGTATATCCACTGGTGTTGTTTGTATGTAAATTCTTAATACAGGGTCATGAAACACCGATAAAAAAAGAACAGGTTTTTAAATGGTGTATACACGAGGTGTTTTTCCTTGGGTTGATGGGAGTGTTTAGGTTGGTATGAACAACCGTGGACAAACACGACCCACTGAGGGAGGGGGAGAGAGAGACGCTGGAGTTTGGTGCTCCATCTCACTCCAAGGAGTGAGTCGTGTCCCTGTGTGGTCGTCTTTTGTTCTGTCTGGTCTTCCCTGGCGCTGTTTTGCTTGTCCTTCCCTGCCCGATGTTCTGCCTGCCTTCCCTTTCTCATTGTTCTCCCTGCCCGTTGTTTTTCTTGTACTCCCTGCCGTTACTCTGCCTCTCTCGCTTCTTTTTTGTCACTGCCTGCCATCTGATGTTGATCTGCCTGCCCAGCTCTACAACTTGTTCTGCCAACCTTTCCCTGCCAACCCTTCCCTGCCAACCCTTCCCTGCCGTGTTCTCGCAACCTCGCTCCTGACGGTAATGTGTGCGTAACAAGCACCATTCCACAGGTTCGAAACCTTGACATTCTTGTTGTTGGTTCAAAGAACAAATGATTCGTCTGCATAATTGGCTTTGTAACTGAAAATATTTTTCTATGGTTCGAGACACAAGCTGGAGGAAGTATATATTTGCTTGCCAGGAAGTTTCCTTTCACGCATATTTTGATCTGCGTCATGGGGAAAGAAGACGCGTGTCACGAATTTTGCGAACTTCAGGTAACTAGTCCCGGTGAAAGTTTATTTTAGGAGAAAGATCCGGTTAAAGAAGTAAATTCATGCATCCAAACTCGGGTAAATTCTGACAAGACTTCATGAAATGAGGTCTTGTCAGAATTTACCCGACTTCTTGAAATGACGTCGGTCAAGTCATCTGTGTGAATCGTCGAGGGACGAAGGTGAAGCTAAATTGGTCAATTGTCTTCCGGGACAACATCAGCACTTCAGTTCGTCTTAGCACAAAGGTATAGCTTGCAACAACTGAATGACTGGGTACCCGAGGTGTGCAACAGGAAGTCTCTTGATGTTGCAAAAATATCTTCATTTGCAAAGATTATGACTTTGCAATTTTTCGCTTTCAACTGTATCTGCCACATTTTAGATCACAAAATTAGATTGTCCAAATGTTCCCGATATCCTCCTACTCCGAACCAATTATTCTACCTTATTAAGTTCACCGCTAAATGATGTATTGAGGACGTGTGTGAGACTATCGCTTGCGCATCCACTGAGCGACATAGCCATTACACTTTGTAAACAAAGTAATGTTGCGAGGTGTACGCTGACGTAATTCTCGACTGGATGAGTCCCTGACGAGTGATTGTTCAGACGTTATACTGGCGTCTTGCCTCCAGCACCTGCCTTAACACAAGACACACTTCAAGACGCATTACACACACAAGACTACACAGTACACACACACACACACACAAGACTACACAGTACACACACACACACACAAGACTACACAGTACACCACACACACACACACAAGACTACACAGTACACGCACACACACACACAAGACTACACAGTACACAGTACACACACACACAAGACTACACAGTACACACACACACACGACTACACAGTACACACACACACACACAAGACTACACAGTACACACACACACACAAGACTACACAGTACACACACACACACACACAAGACTACACAGTACACACACACACACACACAAGACTACACAGTACACCACACACACAACAAGACTACACAGTACAGCACCACACACAAAGACTACACAGTACACGCACACACACACAAGACTACACAGTCACACACAAACACACAAGCTACACAGTACACGCACACAACCAGCTAAATACACAGAAAAGACTGCAGTCAACAATTCACTCCACAAAGACTCGCAACACCTAACGACTAGTACAAACCACAGATTTCAACAGAAATGGTCCACACACCCAAATCACTCACACCACCAGATTCAGTGAAGCATTTAAAAGCACACAAACCACACAAGACTCACTTAGTTTGTGTAGGAGACGAGCTTACATCAATGGTGAATAGAGGCCTGTAAAGTAGTGTCGACATTTCTCTTTGATATTTGCTGATATATTGACAGGCTGTTAAATACGATTGTATCGAATGCCCTCCCTTCTCACTCATATCTGTGTTTGAAAGGTGGTGAGACAAACAGATTCAAGTTCATGAGACCGATTTAAAACACTGTCATTGATGGCTTTGTGCTTTGAATGTTCTCATATTCACCCTTATGACATGATTTTACATGCATTTGAGTGAACGACCAAACTGCATGATATATTATACCAGTTTTCAACAGTATTGATCTCGATCTTGTTTGATGTCCTATTCTCTAGCATAGTAATTGGAATTTGTCACATGATTTATTTAGTTCCTTACACAAGAACTAGAAACAGTTTGTAGTTTTCGTTTTGTTGCAGGTGATCTTCATTGCATCAGTCGCTGTCAAAGCTCAGGAGCCTGTAGGTCATGTTGGCTCTGCTGTTCTACTCATCCTTCTCCCAGCTAGGGTATTCCTCACCTTCCACTGTCTTCTGATATATTTCACTGATAGCACTGAAAACGTCTACAAGATACCCAGGTGTTGCACATGTGTGTGTTTACCACGGTATATAGGGTACATAGAGTACACCGGAAAATCGAGAATTGAACCGTTGTCTCTTCGTATTCCGTGCATGACGCATGTAGTGAATCATTCGAGAATTTAAATCACGGTGAAAGCGTATCGGCCAAGGAGTTTGCTCTCTGCCCTTCAAGGGTAGGAAAAAAATCAACCATTAAATTCTATCGGAAGTGTTGAAGCTACCAGCAAGAGAAAAATACATGCCTGGATTACTCCTTGCAGATAAATGTTCCCCAAGACATGATTCTTACCGGCTTCTGGAAAATATTTTTACGATGGATTCTTGTTGTCGGTTCGGCTAACGCTAAAAGAATTATCTTATTTCGTTTTTGGTACAGAGCTTGGAAATTGAAGTGGGACGTGGAAGTCACAGAGCTCATCCGTCCAAAGACATGGAATAAGAAACAGACAAGTGTTGCACGGAAAAGCGGGATCTGTTGCATGGGCTGCCCCCTACACCCCATTTTCATTTCAGCAATTTTTTTTAAGAGTTTGCAAGGCGACCAAAAAAAAAAAAAAAGAGATGAACAAGCAACATTAGGATCTATCAGTAAATTTAAAAAAAAAAAATCACCACATGATATATACACCGTGAGTCGAATGTCTCTCGATGTATATATTCTGAGACTTTATTTTGATCTCTATTTTGGGGATTAAAATGTTTTTTGTGTTTGGTGTTGAACAGTGACAAACAACTCTAACTAGTGAACTCATAATTTAGTGAGAAAACGTTATATGTTTTCCTTCCAAGGTGTGGGTTAGTTGTGAATTGTTCCAGCCACGGTATTGTGGGTTAGTTGTGAATTGTTCCAGCCACGGTATTGTGGGTTAGTTGTGAATTGTTCCAGCCACGGTATTGTGGGTTAGTTGTGAATTGTTCCAGCAACGGTATTGTGGGTTAGTTGTGAATTGTTCCAGCCAAGGTATTGTGGGTTAGTTGTGAATTGTTCCAGCCACGGTATTGTGGGTTAGTTGTGAATTGTTCCAGCCACGGTATTGTGGGTTGTGAATTGTTCCAGCCACGGTATTGTGGGTTGTGAATTGTTCCAGCCACGGTATTGTGGGGTAGTAATGAATTGTTCCAGTCACGGTATTGTGGGGTAATAATGAATTGTTCCAGCCACGGTATTGTGGGGTAGTAATGAATTGTTCCAGTCACGGTATTGTGGGGTAGTTATGAATTGTTCCAGCCACGGTATTTTGGGGTAGTTATGAATTGTTCCAGTCACGGTATTGTGGGGTAGTTATGAATTGTTCCAGCCACGGTATTGTGGGTTAGTTGTGATTGTTCCAGCCACGGTATTGTGGGTTGTGAATTCTTCCAGCCACGGTATTGTGGGGTAGTAATGAATTGTTCCAGTCACGGTATTGTGGGGTAGTTATGAATTGTTCCAGCCACGGTATTTTGGGGTAGTTATGAATTGTTCCAGCCACGGTATTGTGGGGTAGTTATGAATTGTTCCAGCCACGGTATTGCGGGGTAGTTATGAATTGTTCCAGCCACGGTATTGTGGGGTAGTTATGAATTGTTCCAGCCACGGTATTGTGGGGTAGTTATGAATTGTTCCAGCCACGGTATTGTGGGGTAGTAATGAATTGTTCCAGCCACGGTATTGTGGGGTAGTAATGAATTGTTCCAGTCACGGTATTGTGGGGTAGTTATGAATTGTTCCAGTCACGGTATTGTGGGGTAGTTATGAATTGTTCCAGCCACGGTATTGTGGGTTAGTTGTGAATTGTTCCAGCTACGGTATTGTGGGTTGTGAATTGTTCCAGCCACGGTATTGTGGGGTAGTAATGAATTGTTCCAGTCACGGTATTGTGGGGTAGTTATGAATTGTTCCAGCCACGGTATTTTGGGGTAGTTATGAATTGTTCCAGCCACGGTATTGTGGGGTAGTAATGAATTGTTCCAGTCACGGTATTGTGGGGTAGTTATGAATTGTTCCAGTCACGGTATTGTGGGGTTATGAATTGTTCCAGCCACGGTATTGTGGGTTAGTTGTGAATTGTTCCAGCCACGGTATTGTGGGTTGTGAATTGTTCCAGCCACGGTATTGTGGGGTAGTAATGAATTGTTCCAGTCACGGTATTGTGGGGTAGTTATGAATTGTTCCAGCCACGGTATTGTGGGTTAGTTGTGAATTGTTCCAACCACGGTATTGTGGGTTGTGAATTGTTCCAGCCACGGTATTGTGGAGTAGTTATGAATTGTTCCAGCCACGGTATTGCGGGGTAGTTATGAATTGTTCCAGCCACGGTATTGCGGGGTAGTTATGAATTGTTCCAGCCTCGGTATTGTGGGGTAGTTATGAATTGTTACAGCCTCGGTATTGTGGGGTAGTTATGAATTGTTCCAGCCACGGGAAATTGCGACATTCTTCTTTGGATAACCTCGTCTATATGCCTCTCCAAAACAGGGCTGTGCAGGTGTGGAATGAGAGACGGGGCTGTGCAGGTGTGGAGTGGAGTTGTAGTGTTGTCAAAGGTGTCGGGGACACTATGTACGTACACTGTGTAATTTTAAACCATACTCTTGTCCCTCCATGGCTGCTACTGCTGACTTTCAGGGTTTTTTAGGGTTAGTGTAAAAAAATCTTTTATTTTTGCTTGCATACTTTTCGTCTCTTCAATGCATGTATAATTTCTACAACAGCTGTGGGGGAGCGGGCCTCCAGCAGCAACAGCCTGGTTGACCAGGCAACCACCAGACGAGCCTGGCCCATGGCCGGGCTCCGAGAGTAGTAAGACTCTCGAAACTTATCAAAGGTAGCGGTATCAAAGGTTACCTCCGATAGGTTTTACTTCCAGTAACTATCACCTGTAGTTGAGGTTATCCTTAGTTGGGGGTCACCATTGGATGAGAGGTCACCACTGGTCGCTGTCACCGTTATTAGAGGTCACCTTAAGGTTGACACTGAGAAGGTCGCGTGTCAGCGCTGACGAGTGAGTGAACTCGTCTTTTTTAAGGTGAATATAAATTGTTTCTAGCCGAGAAACTGCGTAAATACTGATTGATGGGAACTTCTCTAACACAGTCTCTCTCTCTCTCTCTCTCTCTCTCTCTCTCTCTCTCTCTCTCTCTCTCTCTTGCGCCTCAGACCATGAAAATTCATGTGTTTTCGAACTTGGACATTTTTAGCACAATAATTCAAAGACTAAGAGCTTGGATATCACCTTCAGCGTTCAGCCGGTGAAGGTGACCAGACTGTTGAAAGTTGCTGGTGAAGGTGACCAGTCCGGTTAAAAAATATCTTCACTTTTTTAAACCATGAACTATTTATTGGTCCACAAATTTGTCAAGTTAAAGATACCAGAACTCAACTTCAGCGTCCGGTCCGTGGGGAAAAGGGTGATAATCCCAGAATTGATTACAGGTAGACGCAAAACTCGATGGTCCAGTTTTGCAGTCACCCAACCACCGGCAACCCTGGACCGGAACCGGGCTGCCGGGGCTCTGACCCCCCCCTTCCCCGTAATCAATTCCAGGTAGACTGTAGGTAAACCTAGTCGATCTGGATACCAGCGTAGGTCAAGGGGTTAAACTCTCACTGAAAAGAAACCCTTCAGAGGAAGACGGGGAACAATTATAATAAAAATAATATATCCAGCTGAAATTTGGCTATATCCAGCTGGAATCTGGTTATATCCAGCTGGAATCTGGTTATATCCAACTGGAATCTGGTTATATCCTGCCGGTATCTGGCTATATCCTGCCGGTATCTGGCTATATCCTGCCGGTATCTGGCTATATCCTGCCGGCATCTGGCTATATCCTGCCGGCATCTGGCTATATCCTGCCGGCATCTGGCTATATCCTGGCGGCATCTGGCTATATCCTGCCGGCATCTGGCTATATCCTGCCGGCATCTGGCTATATCCTGCCGGTATCTGGCTATATCCTGCCGGTATCTGGCTATATCCTGCCGGCATCTGGCTATATCCTGCCGGTATCTGGCTATATCCTGCCGGTATCTGGCTATATCCTGCCGGTATCTGGCTATATCCTGCCGGTATCTGGCTATATCCTGCCGGTATTTGCCTATATCCTGCCGGTACCTGGCTGTATCAAGATGGTATCTGGCTACGTATATCACGCCCGGTATCTGGCTATAGTAATAATAATACTCTTTCTGTGTCAAGGGAATTTTTCTTAAAACAAGGTGGGAGAAAGAGCAGGAAGAGAGAAGGAAGTTCTTGGAAGAGGTGGATACTAAAGGAATAGGAAAAAAGAGTTATCAAAGAATGGTAACAGGAGGAAGAGAAGAAGTGGGAAGAGGACCGGAGGTAAGATACGGCGACGATTGGAAGGTACTAGGAGCAAGGCAAGGAGTAAAGAACACGGGAAAGATTAGGGTAAATACCAGGTGTCTGGTCTGTTAGGATAAACTTCGGGGAGAGGCAGGCAGCACCTTGCAAAGTATGAGGCTATAACCTTAAACTGCCATGGTTGGGTTCCCTTGGTTGCGTTGCCATAGTTGGACTGCCATTATTTTACTACCATGATTTAACTTTTGTGGTTTTACTTCCATGGTTGAACTATAGTGGGAACGCCCCCGGAGTCCTACTTATTTAGGACTCTGGGGCGTTCCCGCTGTATGTAGGTAATTGGACAAAGATACAACTAATGTAGCATTTTATTGTGGAAGCGTTTCGTTCTCTAGGAGCTTTGTCATGCCTTAAAAACGTCTTGACAAAGCTCGAGAGCGAAATGTTGCCACAAAATGTCACACTAGTTGCATCTGTGTCCATTTACCAAACATTTTGTCGGTAATTCTACTTCTACAAATGTGCTCGCTGGAGCGGACGAGAGCGAGATACATAACACATACGTGGAAAGTACTCGAGAGCCTAATACCAAATTTTCACACTGCCATAAATGCATACTGGAGTGAGATATGTGGTGGGAAATGCACAGTAAACCCAGTGAAAAGTAGGGACGCCGTGTGCACAATACGAGAACATTGCATTGTTACAAAATGACACGATATCTATTAATAATAGATATCTCCAGTGAACACTAGAAAGGAAAGCCCTTCTAGCATCCAGCCTGTTACTGGGCTTTTGCAACAAAGTCAGTATCCTGGTTCAGTTATCCGACATATTATATAGATAAAGGGGATTACAACTGATAGGGTACTAACCAAAGTAAATGATTTAAAAGATTTATTAAAGTGAGAAAATCTAGGGTAGCAAAGTAAATCAATTATGAAGATATTAATATATCAATTAGGTTAATTAGGAGGGTAGCTCCTACACTGCTCTCATATACAATAAGTCTGTGCTGAGGGCACATATATATAAATGACTCAGAGGTACCATCAGGTACAATGTCACTAATAACAATAATATATATATAATAATAAATGTGTGTACGAGTGTGCTCCCGGTAACTATGACTCGACTCAACCAGTGTACGACAGAACAACTTCTCATAAGCTAGCTGTACTAAACTTACAATCTGAACAGCGGGATTGTACAGTAAAATGACCACTTCGCATAACAGCACTATAACAGGCAACAGCAACACAGCATCAGGAACAAGGGAGATATAAATTCGCCCTAACTGGGGACCATCAGTAGATCCTCCAAAACAGTCCCAAAACTCCCTTTCTACTGAAACTAGGTTCAGCATAAACAATCCCAAACTGTGGCGGTGCACAGATGCCTTATCGAAGAGGTCCAGAGCTAGAGCTTTAGACCTGAGTTACAAAGAGTGTCAATGCACACAACCCAGAACAACGTCGAACAATCACTGTCTAGTCTATTTCGTGAACAGAGTTACACAGAGTTCTGAGAAGTATGATTCGCCTCACCAACAAAAACATACTCTACCCAACAGAGTCAATGTCGAGAACAACAAGAGTGAGGAGTTGACTCGACGAGGGGCAGGCCAAAAGAAGATGATAAAGGAACAACCACCAGCTCAGGTGTGTTCAGAGACTGACTCCTCCCCGCAACAAGACGCCGGCAGCCCAACAGTCGTTTGCCAACACCAAAGCAGTTACTACACATCCCCGAGCACAACAAAATATAATATCCTACCTAATATATATAGCTAAGAATAATAGTCTAATAATAAATAAAAAAATATTAACGATTTAGCTATAACAGAAATTTCCAAAAAAAG